>JANIPN010000005.1:17136554-17156572 GCA_027478595.1 Erythroxylum anguifugum
AGAACATTATATGATAAAATGATTAAATTATACAAAAAAATTACATGAAAAGGATAATCAAAACCACTTTAACATTCATAATATTTGGATGATAACGACACATTGTTAAAAGTCAATCTTAATATATTGATATATACTATTTAATTAAAAAAATTAAAGATATATTAACTTATCCTAAATATGATTTAAAGTTATAATTTATATCCATTGTCACCATATTTAGAAACTTAATGAGTCAAGCACAAAAAATAGTTAAAAAGAGAAAATTATATTTTAATCAATTTATACTTGATTATAAAATTTGAAAAACTTTAAAATTAGAGATGAGATATTTAATAAATTCAAGTTTATTTGAAATTAAGATTTTATTTCAATTAAATTATTAAAAAGGTCTAAACTATATTATAAATAGACTTATCCTTGAAATGAAATAACACTTCTTACCTACCCTCTTTATAAAATTTGTAAAGTTCTTTCAACATGTCTGTATAAGTGATCCTATGATTTATGATCTATCAAGCGTCTCATATAAGAATTTTTATATTTTGATCTATCTATGATATATTTTTCTCAAGTTGGATATAACATGAATTATATGAAGTTAGTTGAGTGATAAGTATAAGATTCATCGCCTTAAACTGATTAAGGAGAATGTTTCATTGTATTCGATTAATGTTGATCTAGAAAATCTTTTATCCAAAGTGAAATGATATTTTGAAAATAATTTTTAAATGACACTAATAAGCTAATAGTGGAGAACTAATATGATTGGATAAAAATAGAATAGACATTAATCAAATACTCAATGTCTAATTAGAACATTATATGATAAAATGATTAAATTATACAAAAAAATTACATGAAAAGGATAATCAAAACCACTTTAACATTCCTAATATTTGGATGATAATGACACATTGTTAAAAGTCAATCTTAATATATTGATATATACTCTTTAATTAAAAAATTAAAGATATATTAACTTATCCTAAATATGATTTAAAGTTATATTTTATATCCATTGTCACCATATTTAGAAACCTAATGAGTCAAGCACAAAAAATAGTTAAAAAGAGAAAAATATATTTTAATCAATTTATACTTGATTATAAAATTTGAAAAACTTAAAAATTAGATATGAGCTATTTAATAATTCAAGTTTATTTGAAATTAAGATTTTATTTCAATTAAATTATTAAAAAGGTCTAAACTATATTATAAATAGACTTATCCTTGAAATGAATTAACACTTCTTACCTACCCTCTTTATAAAATTTGTAAAGTTCTTTCAACATGTCTGTATGAACATCATTAAAGGTCCAATAAGCTATGGTAATTACGGAGAGTCAATTTTAAAAATGTATTGAAGGAAATAATAGAAAAATGATCAAATTACATAATAAAGTATGAATTTATAAATAATATTTTATTATATTTAAACAAAAAAATTGGTATTATTCAACTCTATGCAAGAACGAATCTCACCCAAAAAAATCCAACAAAAGGAACGTAAATAGATGTCAATTTCATTTCAGTAAGACCAATCTTCTTTGTTGCAATGAAGGAAAGAAGAAAAACAATGCAAATTGGACCAAATTACTGCAGTAGAGGCAAAATTGGGCACATCTTAACATTTTCTTTCAATGTAAAGATATAAAACAAAGGGAGTAATCACGCAAGTGATCATAAGACATTTTTGGACCATTGAATGAAATAATATTGTCAGTTGTTGCCACCGCAGTTGATGGCCAACATCACTTCTCACCATCTTCAACTCTAACTGCTAATTTCTTATATGCCATTGTATGAAATGGAGCTGATATAACAGAAAAAATTTCCTCTCTGAAGTGTATCCAAATGCACCCTCTAGATCATTTCTTTTCTTTTGTACTGAATCAATTCACCGCAATGTAGAATCTCCCACTTTATAGGTATTGAGCTTGTATTCTTTCTCTGTTTTGTTCCCACCAGAGCTTCGCATGCACTTCCCCGAACCTTTCACGACTGTATAAACAGATAGGGAGTTCTCATTACCTTATTGAAAATCAAAAACTAAGAAATACTACTTCCAAATTAATACAGAACCATGAAAGCTTGCCACAAAAAAGAAAACAAGTGAAGTCCCAAAGATTGGAAGCCTTGTGTTGTTCTAATTGTAACCAATTTTCTGTTGTGCCATTTTCACTTTTTAGTTGAGAGAATTCAAGTGTAGAACAAATATAAGCTTTTGTTACCTGAACCTGACCCGCCGGAGCTCCCTAGTGCCATCCACTAATTGTCTAATTGTAATGTATACTCCAGGCTCATCTTCCTCAACCCATTCTGCCTCAATATCACTAGCATTGCTAACAGAGATGGAAGGTTCATCTCTAGACGACGTGGTTGTCCGTGACGGGTCAAAAGATGCTTCGCCTCTTGGACCAGCCATACTGTATCCACTAGAACCACCATAGTAAAGTTGCCCACCACCATGATCCACATGTTCAGATGGAAAATACCCTTTACTTCCAGGAGGTCTCTGATAGTTTCTTGGTGTGAAAGTTGGAGCTGTGGGACTATCCTTCACAGATTCTATTCTTGTATAAGTTGAATCCCTCGGCTGATGAACAAGAGAGTCATTCTGTTAGCACTATAAAGGAGTTTCTACGGTGTAAGATTTAAGATAATTAAAGACACAGAATATACGTTTATGCTTAAATCATAGGTTATAAAAAGTTCACAGCCATCTTTCTGTAAGGTTCATGGCATCTCATCTCCTTTTGTCAGCTGCTGAGTTTATACTTATGAGAATAGTGAAAACCAGGGCCTAATACAGGTCTTGCATTATCTCGCATACCAAACCAAAGGGCATTGGCAACATAGTTTTCACTTTTTACAGTCAACCAACAGCTGCAAATGATAGTATGTTCACAATATCTAAAGATTTGTCACGTTTATGATTTTATCTTTATGGTGTGAAATTCCAGCTACAAAGATACAGGTGTTTACTGAAAGGGGTGATTTGGGCTTGATGAGCATACGAAGGTGGTCAAAAAAAATTTCAAAGCTTGTGAATCTGTAAAACTGGTTTAGGCTATTAAGCTTAGAGGTAGCTGGTATGAAGCCTTTGTTAGCATAAACCAGGAAAAGAGGAAAGGAATTTGAATCTAAAAGAACTAAGTGAATCTAAATTTCAGAGAATTTGAATTCAACATAAGAAGAGATTTACCTCATCCTCAGACCTTGGTGGAGTGTGAAGAGCTTGACGATTAAACCTTTGGACATTGTAGAGCTCCATGATTCTGTCATAGTTCTCACCCCACCACCGTTGAGCTTCCCATTTATTGAACATCTCTCGGCTTCAAACTCCAAATATCCAAGAAATGTAAGCTTAGGCTTGTAGAAGCTAATAAGTTCTAAGAATTTAGCGCCTTATAAGTAATTCAAATGTATTCATGGTGTTCTAATTTATGATATTCAAGACAAGAATACAGCTAGGCATACTAAAAATTTAACTAAAATATATAGAATCTACAAAATCTCATGAACAGGTGAGGTCTTGAACCTATTGATCCCTGAAACTTCTTTTTTTTTATTTAAATCTAGTGAAAATCCAAGTATCTCCGAAATTACTTGATAAATGATTGCTGCTCATCAAACGGCAGGTAAATAATAGATTACAAGATGGGGAATATGGAGAGATTTAGAGTTTTTAACTTTAAAGTCTGAAAAGCAGGGAGTTAACAAGGGATATCTACTACACACCTGAAGCGAATACGCTTTAGATCATTTCCACCATTAGGAAGAGAAACGAAGGTAATATGAACACCGGGCTCCACCTGTGCCATCCATTCCTTGGGTTCATCCTCGTCCTCAAGCACCACATCACAGGACTCCCCTCCTCTAGGGATGTGATCACCGCTTAAAGCTGAACTGAATCTTGAGTCTGCTCTCGTGCCGCGATGATGGTGACCACCACTTGTAAAATCCCATGCAGGTGTTGAGCTTGAGCTTCCACCTCCAAGGTAGGGATATGGTACACCTTCTGAAGCAGTATCAAAGTCAGGATACGGCCGATGACCTTTCTTGTCTCCGGTGGAGCTTGTGCAGGGCTTGCATTGCCGGTAAGCTCCTGAGAATTTCAATGCCATATCCTTTATCTGCAACATTGTTGAGGTTCAAGGTTGTCAAGGAAGTCTATTAAGAACTATACACTTCAGCTGATTTTGGAGAAAGACACCAATGATTTATCTTTCTTTCTTTTTTTTTATTTTTGCGTAAAACCTTCACATGTTTAACCTCACAAACGATCGTAAAAGAATAAGACAATGATGTAGTGAGTTCAAAGAAGAGGACATGAAAGTGGAATTTATTCCAGTACAAGTATTCCTTAAGTTACAAAAGAAGAACTTGGCATGATTTGATTGTTAAAAGAGTACCCTGTTTAAGTTCTCAATCAAAAGCATGTGGAGAAAGCTTGTCTGTGAATAAAACAGAGTCAAGAATTAATGCAAAAAATGCAGATGCAAAAAATGCAGATTATTATTTAGTTTCTTGTACGATTATATAACGACTAAAGAACTAGACCTTATGTTCATTCCTTTCTCCATATAATATATGATATAAACACCTTTGAGATATGGTGAGTAGACAAGAATCCAGTGGTGGGTCAGAACAAGGACATTGCAATGTTCATTGTAAAGATGGCCCCTTTCTTTTGTTAAAGATTTCACTATTGCTTAAGGTGGGGAATATGTTGTCACCATTCTATTCTGCAACCCCATTTGGCATACCAAACTGTGCTGCTACATTAGTACTTAAAATATCCTCATAATGGAACTGAAGAATATACGTAGTTCACTGACAGGACTCAACAGCTTGTTATCCTTCTTTTTGTTTGTAGTGAAACTTCAAAGTCGAGCTAGTGCAAAGTATGGCCCAGAATTTCTGGAAATGACAAACCCTTTCACACTTGGAACAGTATCCACCACTGTTGATTGAGGGGAAAAAAAAAGGATGGTTTCTTCGGTTGGCTTGAAGGTAAAGTATCATTTTTGGATTCTGAAGTGGACAGAAATGTAGGATCAGTTGCAGAATTCCTGGAAATGATTGGACTTCCTACTTGGAACAGTACAAGAGCGTATCATCTTTACGCAAAATTATTATGTTCTAATAAAGAATATATATGGAATTTGGTAGTCAAAGCCAATGAAGCCACTCCTACTCCTAAAAATGCTTAAAACTTGGTGAAATGATGTCAGCAGTCACCACCAACCTCTGGGGAGCTAGCGAGGGTTGAGGGGTTCTAGTTGGCATGTCAAAGTCGGGAAATACACTGTAACTAGGCACCTTCATTGCAGCACTACAACTACTAGTGACAGCTCATGTAGAATAGGCACAGGAGGTTGTTGACATCACATACACGTATTACCTCAACACTAAAACCCAAAATAATATGATTTTGATGAATTGGTATTTATTTGGAGAACATTTTGGCACAAATTTTACATTTAGTTCAAAAATCCAATGAATGCTTATGAGGCATGCCATTTATGGAGGTAACAAAGACAAGATCAAGCACAATACACGACTCCTTCAACTAAACAAACTAAGTTTATTCTTGTAATTAAGATTTTTTTCCTTTGACCATTGATTTTTTTTCCAGACAAAGAATTTTATGTTTTGTAAGAAAGGAAAACCTTTTTTATTTTAATTACAAACGCTGATTTTATATATTAAGGAGAATCTTTTGAGGTAATGGATAAAGACATAAAATTATATTAAATAGTTACTATAGATAAATAGTTACACAGGCAGAAGGCAGTCAGAACGAGAAGGCCTGTAAAAAAGCCGAAGGTCGGACCCAGGAGGGGTCCACCATATCTCATGTACCTATGATTTTGTTTGGTTTCACAGACAATGAATATTATAGAAGGCAAAAAGATTATCTGCAAAAGCAACACAAACCAGAAAAAGAAGCATTTAATATACACACATATTGCTGAGACAGGCCAGCGTATATGCTAATATATAGTACACAGAGTTAAGAGGTATAGGTATAGGGCAGTATTAGGGATAGGTAAGGTAAAGGACCTGTGTGGTCAGGCTTTTGACGGCTTCCTTGGTATTGGGTGTTCCACTTCCACGCGCCGCTCCTCCTCCACCTTCTTCCTCCTCCGCCACCGGCTTTGTACACGCTATGCACGTAAACATCTTCTCTTCAATTCACTTTCAAACCTTCTAGCCCTCTGCCCATGCGACCGAACAAACGTTAATGAAATACAAATTGTAAGAAATATTAGGAAATGAAGACACCATCAACTCCACTAAATTTGTAAAAGGAACAAATTGGGTGGATTGTACTAAGCTTATGCTTTTGGTCAAGCGGGGGAGACACAAACATTCTTTCATGTCCTTGATGAGATAGACAACCTTGTATGGGCCCTTATATTAAAATGTGAACATGCATAACCATATTTACATGCAAAAAAGAGATATTTTTTTCCCCAATTCCACCGCATCATTTTACCCCCAAAAGAAAAGAAAGGAAAATAGCCCATCAAGGATTGGAAAGAGATGGGCACATAGAAACAAAGAGAGAGGACAAAACTGTTGGCATTGAATGCAAAAGAAAGTAATAAGAAATTGAGATTTGATGTTATGGTTGCGTTTCTAGACTTGCTATTCTTAAAGAAATGGCAACGGGGAGGTTGGTTTTGGAGAAAGACAAAAAGGAAAAAGATAAAGAGGTTCAAGTCTCGGGATCAGAGAAGAGCTGGACACAATAATAACAACAGTGAGTCACGTCATAGAAAAAGAAAGAAAACAAAGGAAGGGAAAAAGATTTGAGACATTGGCACAAAGTTGGTCTAATTAGATAATGTGTGCGCACATCCTCATTGCTTTTAAATTTTAATGTACATACAACAAACATTACAAAGAGATATAGAATGTGCAAGCCGAAGTTTCTGGAAAGAGGAAGATATAAAAATCGTTTCACTGTCATTTTTTATTCAACCAATCCATAGATTAAAGGAGAGAAAACAGAGAAGGGTGGATTTTGTTTCGCATTTTTTCTAGTCGTTGCGCTGGTGGGGTAATAGAAAAGAGAAGAAATGAAATGACAAGTGGATCATAATTATCGAAAACGACATAGCCTTAGGAACGAAGACCCCTCAAAGAGGAAAAGAAAAACATAGCTCTTAAATCTGTTGTTCTAATTTCTTTCTTAGCTGTCGGCTTTATATCTCATTCATCATCAATCTTCAGTCCTTTGTATCCAGATATGCTTAGTTTTGCCCCTGCTTTTAGTTCCCTATTTCTTTCTCTTTCTCTTCTTACCTTTGGCTATTGAAGTTTCACCCAATTAACTGCAGGTTCTATGCTCCAATGAAATAAACAAACGCATAAATAGGTTACTGAAAAAGCAATATATCAGTGCACTTGGAGAGAAATTCTGGAGAAGCTAAACGCATTAAAACGCCTGTTAAAAAGGTAATCACTTGACTGGCAATTTGAAGCCTTATTGGGATCTGGAATTTAGAGAATTTTGGGTCCAGATATTTGAATAAGATTGAGAGGCAAGAAAGAGAGAGACAAATAGGAGGAGTAAAGTGCAGCTCTGTTTGGTTGCTAAGAAAAGTCAAAAGGAATAAAACAAAACAGAAGCAAGAGAGAAAGAATCTGAAATTATTTTCTTTAGCAACTCTAAAACACGCAAATCAAAAATCTTTCGTAGCAAGGTGCAAGTGATCAAATAACAAAAGAAGAACCTAATACCAAAAATGATGCAACTTGTTTAGGCGATGAGAAAGTGAAGGAAACAAAACAACGGAACAAAGAACTAAAACATCAGAAACCAAACAAAGCTCTTACCTTGATCAGCTGCTTCTCAAAAGCACACACCCTTCAACGTTAGCTTAAATCTTCAGAAAACAACAACACGCATCAAATGTCAACAAAACCATCGGCTCTTTACAGGTGGATACAGAGCAGCAAACCCTTTGGTACTTCTGACACGCAGAAATCAATGAAGCAAAGATACACGTATGATTTTTCTTATCAGCGGTGGCTTAGAAAAGATCATGACCGCAATCTCTGTTGCTGCTACGCATACAAGACTAGTAGTAGTAGCAGCAATAGTATTGCTGGAAGCTATGAAACAAAACAACAAAGGGGAGAAAAGAAATGGAATGTCGGAAAATTTCTCGGGCAAGAGAAAAAACTGTGGCTGTGTATCCGCGAAGAGCTATAAAAAAAACGGCAAGTTCCGACAGCGGAAGCTGGCGATTGCCTGTGAGAAACAACACTTACAGCAAGGAAAGGGACAACTTGGGCTTGTGGCATTTATTAGGGAAAAAACATATGGGATTGACGCCGTCAGTTTACAACAGTTAAATTTAACGTGAAGCTTAGAATTTTCAATTTTTAATTAGTTTCTTGATATTAAATTAATAAATTTAGATAAAGAGAATTATTTAGGAGAAAAAGAGATAATAATGATATAAACACATGGTCTCGAGAAGTGAGGACAGTGAGGACCCACATGTTCGGATGACGTAAGGGACGGATCTCTTACGTGTAATAGTGGATGTTGATCCAACAGCTGAGATTGATCACAAGATATTTTGACAGGCGAAGGAACTATCCCATCAAGGGTTATAATTATTTAATTTCTCTAATACTCTGAATTTTGGTTAATTGAGAAAAAGCATCGAAGTGGGAAGCCAGATCTTCTGTCCAGTTTTACTCTGTCTTATTCTGTTTCATAAAATCTTAGTCATTTATTTTGTGAGACTCACGTGAGTCCTATATAAATCCCATACATATAATAAGACACCATAATATTAGACAGGAGATCTGAACTCTTAAAATAGTGAGATGGGAGGATGAGTCGATGAGGGCAGAGGGCATGGCATAATTGGAAGAGAAGCAAAGAGCTTTAATTAATGTGAACTTGTTAGTATGACCCATTCACTAAGAAATCCTTTTAGATTTCAACTTTTTTTCGTCTCTTTTTTTAAGAAAGGTATAGTTGGATCCCAATTACTTTACAGATCAAGAATAGAATAAATGAGAAACTAACATATCCTTTTTAATTCATTAATAACTCACTATTTCTCAAGAAACTTACATCCAATTGAAACACTCAAATTGTTATTGATACAATGCGATAATCTTTTGGCTAGCGGATAATTAGCTCTCTTGCTCCAAGGACTAGTGTATTTAATTGATAAGAAGGCCTATCTTTTGGTGCAAAAGGTAGTGGTGTTTGTGAAGAGTTCAGATCTTCTGTCTAATATTATGATGTTTTATTGTATCCAATAAATTTTAGCCATTTATTTATGTGAGTCCCACGTAGATCCTACAAAATAAATGACTAAGATTTCATGAGACAAAATAAAACAGAGTAATATTGGACAAAAGATCTAGACTCGTTTGTGAAGGTTTAGAGCTAGATGGAATATCTTTTAGGGGACGTTTAGCATGGAAGGTTTTAATGTTTTAAAATGGATTTGTCTGAACAACAGATAAGACATTTTGAAAATTTTTCCGTAATTATTAACATCCAAATATACACAGAGTGTTATAGATGGATCGTGTGGCTGGAAATGTTGAAGGATATAAATCATATACAACTAATTAAAATATTTATTTTATAAATAAAACCATTGATATTTAATTTGATCTTTAATATTTACAGCTATTTTATGTTGGTTAACGTGCATTTTAAGCAAATGCTTTTGAAATTTTTTAATGTTACTGCAATTTATTCCTAAACCTTACCAATAAAAAGTGTAAGAAATTAGCAAGAATGATCTAATTTAACATATCTTATGATGTCCATAGGAAAAGAAACATTTTTTTTATAAAGCTTAGTGATTGAAATACAGCGCTGAACTGCATCCATTAGGAATTATATATAGTAATTGTGGTGTGCACATGAAAATATGTAAATACTAACTGTTAGCTTTGCAATCAAAAGGCAGCATGCATGACGAGTGGATGCTGATACAATACTTTGCTTCGCTATATATGCTAAATAGTAAGTTACATTTTCATATTTCTTCTGCGAACATTACAATGTTTGCAATGCAAAGCTCTTTTTGAATCAGATGAACTAGCAAGGGTTTGAACTGTGCAAATAAGACAAATTTTTTTAAGGTAAACAAAACTTCCGACACTGCAAAGGATGTAAGGAATCAGTCAAGAAAGTTGAAAATCCAACCGGGAGATCTCTAATCTTGTCAAAAGATAAGAACAAACAAGAAGTGGGTTGGTTTATGGGACATGTCTCATTGTGTAGTGATAAACCAGAGCAAGTATGGTGTGCAACTAAAGAAGCCTTTTCCAATCTTTGATCAGTGATATTGGTACGGTAAGAATAGGTCCATTTGGTCACTGACTAAACCGCCTGTGACCGGTGACTACACATTGGGTCTGTTCTGCTGGGCAGCGTACGTTTTACACCAGAGAGATGTTACTGACTACTGTTGTCGGTTGTCAGCTCCAACTCTGGAATTGCCGTTTGGTTGCTTGCTTGGCTGTTGGTCTGGTTTGGGTTTGTATAATTGTATGCATGATGTGGATGTGTGTTGTAATATGTATGTAATAAGTAAATAATATTGTTATTAGAATATGCAGGTCTTGTGCTTTGCTTTTAGCTTTAACCCACTTCCTGTGCTCTTGTCCTTCGGCTTTATTCCTGGGGCTAGCCTGTCTTTACGCAAAGAATGCTTGAAGTACAGGGACAACCGACCCAGACAATAAAAGGAAAAAACACATACCCGTAATTTACACCACCCAAAACTATCTATCTTAAAACCTTCTTTTTTGTTTTGTTTACTAGAATTGGCATGCAAGGTGTCATTGCGTGGATATCTAAGCTTTCGGTAAAAAAAGGTTCTCCACAAGATCGTCTTAGCCAAGAAAAGCATAGTCAAGGTACCAAAAGCATTCAAAACACTCCTCCATGCTCATGCCCATCATCACTTAAGAGATTGTTTTTCTCTTTTTTCAATTTTAGTTCTTGAAACAAATTCAAATTTTAATCGCTTTAATTACAGCTTTCTCATTTTATACTCATCTTTTCTCCAGTACCAATGTGTCTAAAGAAAAGATCAACAACGGGAAGATGCAAACACTAATTTAGCAACATGTCAGGTGAGCGGGATCCCTATGCTTTAAAGACCAATCACTTGATTATGATTAGGTTTTAGCAGAAGGATTGATTTCGTCCTGCATTCAGTATCAGTATCAGTATCAGTATCAAGGAAGATGTAAACACTAATTTATTCCGTATCAATATCACCTAATTACTATTAATGTAAAGAGTGATGATTTAAAATTATTATAATAATTACAAATAACGTGAATATGTATAATTAAGATAAATAAAATTAAACTGTAGTTGCAGTAGCAGACATGAGATCCAGAATGGAACTGTGAAAGCACCTGAATAACTTTTTTGTCAAAGTAATATACAAAAGAAGGGAAAATGTAGGAAAGAAGGGAGGCATGAAAGGTAAGGTGTGGGAGATTAGACCTTGTTTTAACGTTAGGAATGTGCGGTCTTGAACTGGTGTGATGATGCATATTATGGTACGTTGAAAAGTTTGTGTTATAAAAGGAACATTATATTCAGTCGATCAACTCTTTCAAAAGCAAATCTCTCCGTCTCTCTATCTGAAGCCCTAGCCTTTCCCCATTTCCAATGCCTTTGATTTTGCAATGACTTCCTTTTTCTTCTTTTCTTTTTCCTACGATGCAAACACAAACCATTAGGACTACTTACCGCTTCCCATGTTAAAAGAAGAGACGCAGCTAGCTGTACTTTGGTTTAAAATAATTTAATGTTTTAAATCCCATTTACCTTTCAAATTAACTTAAAGATCTGTAGACACACTTGAAATGATAAAAGAGACACCAAATCATCCTCGTGATAGTAAATTCAAAATACTCCTTACGGGAACAAGATCCTTTGTCTAGTTTTATGGTGTCTTATTGTGTCCAGTGAATTTCAGCCATTTATTTATGTAGGTCCTGCGTAAGCTCTATATAAATAAACGTGGAGCCCGCATAAATGAATGGCTGAGATTCACTGGACACAATAAGACACCATAAAAACTGGACAGAGGATATGGACTCCTCCATACAACCCACCTGCGGAGAAGTTTTATTTGGCTAAAAAGTTGATAAAAGTAGTGATGATCTTACTAAAAAAAATTTCATTAGCTAGGCAAATAAAACCTATGACATAGTACATCAATTTCAAGCGAATATATCAGTCTATGGATATTATAATCAATGCTTTAACAACCATGGCCATGGCCATGTTCCTACTTTAAGAAAGATCTTTTACTGATGGTCGTATTTGGAGAGCTAGTACTAATGTTTCTTTTGTGACAACATTTTGGCCACTACCACCTATTTAACCTTTCGATTGATGGTCTAGAGCTGCGGTTGCGGTCTCTCTAATTGTTACATAACAATTAAAACAAATGTGGAGGACAACAAATGTCAATGCAATAGTCACATAGAGTGTAATGTTACCTAAAAAATATAGGAAGATGAAAAAGACTCGTGTAAACACAAGATAAAGGAGGAACAAACTTGTAAACCACTATGTACAAGAAACGATTGATGAAATTGTAACTATTTCCTTGCCATCTTCAATATATATATATATATATATATATATGCTATTGGATGGCAAACATTTCAGGAGTTCGTAAAAAATATCAAATACACTACAACAAAGTTGACCTTAATTTGGCTGCAAAAAAAAAAAACAATAATAGCTAAAGGTATAAAAATCCTCACTAATATTTATTAGCTACGATTTAGTTTTGTCGCTCAAATGTCATAAAATTCTTGTAGTTGAAAACTACTGACGACGTTTTGTAGTAATCGTCGCTAACAGTTTTTTACTATGCTTTATTTTCGTAGTCAAAAACTGTAAAACTGTAGCAAGGTATATAAAAATAAAATATCATTAAATTTCTTCGTATACAATATTTTAATTACAACTTCAACAATTCTTATATATAAAATAACAAATGTAAGGACCAACTTATAAATTAATTATAAATGCTGAGATTACAAAAAAAAATTCAACATGCCGATAAACCTGTTATAATCCAAAAATTGCTTAGTTAAAATATTGTGATTATTGAAGCAATATTTTTAATTAAAGTAAGCATCATATAACTTTACCATTCACAACATAAATCACTCAGTAGTTGCATCTTCATCAATTCCGCAATCCGAGAAAAAGTATTAAATTTAAGTTGTAATATAAACCAGAATTGAAAGAAAAAAGTATAAGAGATGTAATTAATACTAGTCGCTTTCATCTTCATTGCTATTATAATCTGGGGCCAAGTATTTTTTTTTTATGAATAACGTATCATGTTTGGCCAATTTTGCTTGAGTATCCTCTTGAAGTTTTTGAATGATTGTTTTCTACGATGAGCTTGAAACATTTGGTTTAGGCCTAAAGCCAAAACGTTTGAAATAACCGGAACATGTACCACATGGTATTGCAAATGTCTTCTATATTGACTTTATCCTCCCAGACATTGATTTCTGTAACAACTCTTGCATCTTATTCTAAAATTTTAAAAACAAAATCAATATTCAATCCAAATATTATTAGTTACTACTATATAAATAAATGAACTTAAATATTAAACAAAATTTTATACCTATATAGTTAATTCCCACTTATTCTAACATCCGCCCGTTACCTTCTTTACATCCGCCCTTTACCTTCCTTATAGTGAGTGACTTTGTATAGTGTGATCATATCACTCTTGTCCATGTAATTCCTTCTCACTCCATTTTATAAAAGAAAAATATAAGGACAATAAATAATATAGTGTCTTTTGATATAATTATAACTTGTAAACAAAGATCTTACATATTCATTTCGAATGACTACAAATGATTTGGACCCTTGATTGTGAGGTGTTTGTATTTTTCCTCTATTGACCTTTGCCTTCTCATAATTTTCCTAAATAAATAAAAAAGATTAGGTAGTCATTAAATCATCTAACAAGATTAGTGGAAGCAAATGTAAAGGGAAAGAAAACAAACTTAAACTTTGGGGTCAATCTAATAATCACATAAATTATTCAACATTCGTTCTGGAACATGTTTTCGTGCCTCTACATATGAAGGAAAAAAATTATAAAACTGATGCAATTATAATAGTGATCCTTGGTCCTTTGTTTCAATAATAAAGTCACACAATTTGAAACATCAAGGCTCTCGATACCAACAATATTCAATTTCAACTGTGAACAATAAGTAAAATTATACTTAATCTTAAAATAAATGAAACAATATTACATATAGTTAAATATATCGAAAAATTACCACAACATCTTCCAAAGCATTTTGAAGCAAGTTGTCTTCCTGCAAGTCCAACATGCTTCAGGTACGGTAATTCTATTCTTGAAATAATCCCCAACTCACTTGAGAATTTTATAGATTGTATCTTGTCTATAAGATGACCTTGTTGAGTATCAATCTGTATTGACAACTTGCTATTCATTACAACATTCATTTGTTGCAATTCATAACCTCTAGTTTTACCTTTACATCTTTGTTTTAATACTAGTTTCAGAACATGACAACAAATTAATAATGATAAGGAAATATTAGAATAAATAAATATATATTTGAGCATAAGTCTATTTGTAGGTGTTAAAGATTAACAAACCTAAACTAGCTGATTCATTGTTGTTTGAGGCAAAATGAAGTTGTGTATGACTGATTTTATTGGTCGATGACATTACAATACATCCAATCATCATTACCAACATACATTCAATCATTAACATTAATCATCATTACCAACATACATTCAATCATTAACATTAATCACATTAACATAATTCAATCATCAATAGTCTGCATTAACATAAGTTAATCATTAATAATACATATTAACATAAGTCAATCATCAATAATACGTATTAACATAAGTCAATTATCAACAATACGCATTAATATAAGTCAACCATCAATAATACGCATGATATATAAGTCAACCATCAATAATATGCATTTAACATAAGTTAATCATCAACAATACGCATTAACATAAGCCAACTATTAACAATACGCATTAACATAAGTCAATCATCATTGATCGCTTTAACATAACTTAATCATCAACAATACGTATTAACATAAATATTACCAATGTTGCATTTGAAACAATATAAAGAATACTTTTATTACCTTCAATCATCATAATCAAGATCTTGAAATTCAAATTCATTAATTGAATTATAATTCGACTCTTCATTGCTATTATAATTGGCCAAAGTATCATCATTGTCAGATAATTCATCCTCAATATAGTCTTCGTCTCTTTGCATGACAAGATTGGCTTGTACTTCATTTGCTTGTAGTATATTGGAATCAACATATCTCCTATGAAATGAGATATGTCTGCATCTTCTATTTGTAAGGCTCCATTATTCAGCTTCGATTTAATCTCTTGATATACTTCATCACCATCTTCACCCATTAGACCATTTTCCCTTTCAAAAAAATCAAGAAACTTCATTGTTAAGACTTTTGAACAACTTTCCAATTGCAACCCAATACAGTGTCGTTGAGGTAGAATACTTGCTTCACTTGATTTGCAAGCACAAAAGGTTCATTATTATATCATGTGTTAGTAACATTGATGCTAGTAGTATTGCCATTCACTTTTATGTTCATCCCTTTTCACCAAGATTAAACTACGTGCACTTAAATAGAACAACCTTTTTATCAATGATGTAATGCAACTCTATTCTTTATGAGATGGTACCGTAAAAGTCAATTAAATCATCCTTATGTTATCCCTTAACATCAACTCCATAATTTTGGCTTCTAAGTCGACTGTCACAATCTTTTATGTGAAATCCAAATCCATTAACAATGCAACCTATATATTTTTTCCACACATATGAGGCCCACATGCCAAAGCATATAATGTTGTTGTTGCCTTTGGCAATTTACAGTTATGTAACCATACCATCTGTAGAAAGAAAATATAATTTGAAGTTAATCTCACCTAAAATTTTCATTTGTTCATAGTATTCCATGAATAACTTACTCAAGTCTTAAACCATGATGAGAAGTTAATCTTGTGTCTTCCTTCAACTTTAACAATCCTTTTGCTTCTAATCTCATCTTTTTAGAAAAGTAAATAGATGTTAGAAAACACAGGTTAAATGCTATATTTAAATATGAAATAGTGAATGAGAAGTAATATACATACTCTGTATAGAAATAAAATTCCTCACAATTGTTTAAAATATACCAATGGCCAATTTTGAGTTCATCTTTAGTTAACTTCACATATTTTCTGTTCTAAGTAGCCTTACTTTTTGGGAGAAAATTGACAAGCCACCATTTTAATCAAAATCAAAGTTACGTTTTTCTCTTTTATACTTACAAGTATGTATTGATATATATCCTAATCCAAGGTTCCTTAACAATTTCTTTGCTTCATAGTAAGATTTAGGCAATTTGTGTCCAATAGGTAATGTATCACTGAGAAACTTAATCAACATGTCAAAAGATTTGTTACTCCGTTTATTATCTACCTTCAAATACAACAACTTGGCAATAAAAGATAGTTATGAGAATTTCAAGCAACTTTATATAATTTCTCAAAATTATCTTCTGTAATACCACCAAATATATTAGGCAAACTAGTATCATTCATAGTCTCCATATAATTCTTTAAATCCTCTAAGATTTCTCCAATCTTATCATCATCATCGTCATTAATATCACTATCATCTACATTATATTGTTACCACCATCATCACCTGTATCAACACTTTTAGCATTACTTATTTCACCATGATAAATCCATAGAGCATAAACTTTATCTGTGCCTTGAATTAGTAAGTAATTATATCCCATTTGATCTTTTAGAAATTACATAAAACTTTTCTATCCTTCTAATTACTGAGTGAGCCATTTCTGATAAGACATCCAACTTTTGTCCATGTAGCTATACAATTAAAAGGAAATTACTAAATGCAATTTAAGTTTTAAGTAACATAATGATAAATCAATACAAGTTGACATACTAAGTTTTAATTCAACCAAACAATGAAATTGAGCATGCTAAGAATAAAAAACATGAACCCATCTCATGTTTTAAACATACCTCCTAATTCTAAAGCAATAACTATAAGATCTTATTCAATGTGTGCTTTCGCTGTTATAAGCTTTGGGACCTCCTGTTCGACTGCATTTGTAAATAAAGTATTGATATCATCATTCCCTAAACACATAATAATCTTATATGTATATAATGAAACAAGAGAACTTGAACCCAAATTAGACAATCCATAAAGGATAGATTCTAAACAAGGTTGATATATAATTTATGGTCCTACTTAATCATGATTCAATCCTAAAATAATTGAACTTACTATCTTCAATAATAAAAACAATCAAGTATAAAACAAGCAAATAATTGGCAGCCAAACAAGTGTTTTATGGCACCATATAAAATTGATTTTATCATACCCGTTAACCATATTAGTCCATGAGAACACATCTTTAGTTACCATGTCATAAAAAAATCTCTCTAGCTGTAATTAAGTAGCCACATTTCACATACATATCCAAAATAACATTTGTCAAATTCGGGCTACAATTTAAATTGCTCTTTCTAATGTATTCATTAATACTCTTTCCCATTTTCAAATCACCATTCAGCGAACAGTAATGAAAGTGACCTTGTTTGGTTCAACCCCACTCAACAACATAAAATTAAGAAGCTCCAAAGCCTAGTTATAACAAGTTATGTAGGGAATACGCATCAATCATTGACATCTAAGAAACGGCGTGTCTAAAATAAGTTTGATCGAATACTTGAGGACTTAACCCTAAACACGTGCTGTAAAAATGGATCAACCCATTTTGGACCAACAAAGAAGAAGCAAAACCCATCTTCCAAACGAAATAATGAACTGATTTTCCCTCTAAAGATTTTAAGAACCACTTGCACATTTGAAGCACAAAAATAAAGGTTCTGCTATCCAATTTGACCTGTTGACTAACCATTTTGCAAAAAAAGGAGAACCCCAAAATGGGCAACTTGGCTTTAGCATAACCTCTAATCATTGTGCTCCACATATACGTATTAAGATTCTAAAATTGTCTAAATAGAGCATTAGTGTGGTTTATATCTCCAAAGAAGGATAGAAGAACACAAAAACAATAAATAAGTTGGACGAATCACCTACACGGACGGACAACCCGAGACGAAGTCGATGACGAACGAAAATGGACAATGTACAAAGCTTTTAGAACACGATTGGTAAAGGGAAAAATGACGTGTGAACCCAATTAAGATGAAGATGAAGACAACTTCCTCATTAGGTTTTAAATAACATGAAAACGATGTCATTTCTAGTGAAACAAACGACGTCATTTTTGTTGAATTATGAAGAATTATGGGCAACATTTGGCGACGACTCTAGGGAAATGTTGCCAAAGGGTTGAACATTGGCAATAGTTTATAAAAACCATTGCCAAAGAAATGTGTAGGTGTCAACAATTTAGAACAATATTTTGTGACCATTACATAATTCTTCGCTGATGGTTTTCCAATTACGACGATATAGGAAAAGCATCACGAAATGCTAACCATTTGAAGACGTTTTTCTAAAGCGTTGCTAAAGTCTAAGGCTTAATCTTATCATATATATTACACTCTGTATATTTAACAAATTTTATGTAATATAAAAATTTTATAAAATAGTATAGAATAAATATATAATAAATAGAGTTTTGTGACACCACACAAAATTATCAAATTATATATTTTAAAAGAGAAAAATAAAAAGTATAAATCTATATAATATTAATTAATTTTGAGTTTATAGTTTTATAAATTTTTGAAATGACATTGTTATTAGTTAAATTTATTTTTAGACTTAGAATTATGGTCAATAATATTAAAATTGATTTTATGAATATGATATTAATAGTTAATATTGATTTCTATTTTTCACTATATTGCAGTTATTTTTAAATATATTTAATTAAGATAATTATATATGGTAATTAACATAATGATATACGAATGTACAGATAATAATTGTAATTAATATAATGATATATGAATGTATAGATAATAGATAAAATTTCTCATATCTTAGTCATCATATTATTTTATTTAATCCTAATTCTCTATTTATTATATATAAATTCTATATTTATATACTATTATATAGAATTTGTATATTATATATAATTTCCATAATATATAGAGTGTAATATATAAGAAGGCTTTGGCGACAAAGTATAAAATCATCGCCAAAGGTTGACAATTGGCAACGCTTTTAGAAAAGCGTCACAAAAGGTAGCCCTTGGCGATGAGTTTGGAGAAGCGTCGCTAAAGATGAAGCCTTTTGTGACACTATGTTGAAATCTTCATATAAGTGTTTCCTCTTTTGGCGACAGTTTTTTGCATTCAGTGTGAAAGTTTGAAACCTTAGTTGTCTCTGCATATAAGGAAGATTTTCATTACTTTTTGAAAGCAGTGAAATAAAGGGAGAGCCCTTGCCCTCATACAATTTTTTTCAAATTTCTTATTGTTTTTGTTTTCAAATTTAAAAGTAGTGAAATGGTTGTTTTTCTTTTCTTTTTTCCAAATTTCTTGAGAATCACAATTAAGGAATGTCGTAATTGTTATGTCATTTGAGGGTATGTGGATATGATGCTAATGAAAGTGATCAATTATTTCTGTAAGCGCACAGATTCGTCCTAGTATCTCCACAGCAAATATTCTAAAGTCGTCTCCCTCAAGGACCAATTTGTTTACCAGTTAAATGAAATCTAATAAATTGCATATGATAGACATAAAATTGTAAAAGTGATTAGAGTGGATAATTAATTAAATTGCAAGGACTAACAAAACAATTAAGAAAGAGGTTTAATTAATGATTTAAAATCTAGGGATTGGGGTTCACTTATTCAAAAGGTTGAATTGCATAACATGGAATAAT
>JANIPN010000005.1:17174138-17185339 GCA_027478595.1 Erythroxylum anguifugum
TAAAACGTCCTAAGCTTATTATAAATAGGCTTAAGCTCTATGTAGCTAGCACTTCATGCTTAACCCTCTCTGTAAAAGTTACATAGTTCTCTCAACTCATTATGTGGATACCGTTAGAGGCCGGACACTTGTGCGGTTACGGTGGTTGAGGCGGATCGATTTCGAAAACGGTTCGAGGGATGCAACAAAATAAAAATCAAGCTTCGAAATAAGGTACAAATTCAATTTCCGCTTTATTTTGATTTGTATTAATTATTTTATAGAATTAAATATATCTTGATTTTCGAAAAATCAAAAGTCACGAAAAAGTTTCGTGATTATTCTGCTGCGGTTTGGATCAGATCCCGACCCGATTTCCCAACACTTCCTTCTTAGTTAACATCCATAAACCAATCATTTGGGGCCTTCATGAGATAGTTCAACATATTAACTTTAGTGGGCTACACGATACTCAAACCACTGTTGGATATGCAAATGTTGTTTTTTGAATTATCATTGTTACTCAGTCTCCCTACTGTAAGAGATTTTCGTAATGTAATATGTTTAACATCTCTGAAGTGATTCAAGGTGTAAATGGCTAGTCACCTGGTCAAAAACCAAGGGGAGTACTTGGAGTATGGTCATCCTTAATAAATGCATTGGGAACATCAGGAACATGCATGCCTGTAAGACGGACAAGTTGGTTTTTTTCCTGTTCGCATTATTCTTTTGGCATGTCAACAATTTGATGCACAAAAAATAAACAAATACACACAATACCATGAAACACTTAATACAAAAATGAACAAGTAACAGAAAAGGAAAAACATACCTAGCTCGTGAAGTTTGAAACCCTAATGTTAAACAACACGCAAAGAAGATGAGATGCAAAAAGTAATGCTTCCACTCGCAGACGCAAAGGAGAGGAGACGCAAAAAATGGTGCTTCCCTAACATCGATGCGAAGGGGAGGAGATGTAGAGGATGAAGGTGAATTGGTCATTTTGAAATAAAATAGGTTATTAGTATAGGCTCTCGGTACAGGTTATAGGTTGGGTGGGTGTATTAATCCACGTGTATGCTTAGTTGTCTATTAATTTTCTACATAGAAACCTACGTATAATGGACAAAACTAATCACGTTAGCCCGAGCAGTAAAATATTAACTGAACTAATGTTTTGAACATTTGTTAACGTTATAAAAAGATTTAATTGAAAATTTAAAAAATTTTGAGTACTAACTTGAAAATTATCTAAAAGTTGGGCACTTTAAAATATTTTATCCCTGGATAACTAATCTTAAAGTGCCTAACTTTTTAAGATTTTTTTCAATTCAGTGACCAAGTTTTCAAATTTTTTAATTAATTGACTAACTTTTTAAAACCTTAACGATTTAATTTAAAACGTTAGTTCTATTAGTAATTTGATAACTAACATAATATTTGTTGTTCATAATATGTAGAAATCCTCATAAAAAAATTCTCTCCATTATCTAAATTTAACTATTATTTTTCTAAAATGGACATCTATATATCATAAATAGCAATTCCATTAGCTAAACCAATAAATTACTAAGAAAATCAACATTTTGAACTAAATTATTAATGTTTTAAAAGGTTAGCTATGCAATTGAAAATTTTAAAAGTTTGAGCATTGACTTTAAAAAAATCTCATAAGGTTGGCAACTGTAATATTAGTTATCTCATTATTAATGGTATTAATAAAAATTAGATAACTTAAAAATAAATTAATATTATGAATCAATTAAGTAAATAATTTTATTTTAATCTTTACAAGATATTTATTAATAAATATTAGTAAATATTTAATTAAAATTAATAATTTAAATTTTATTTACAAATAATATTTATTTGTTAATATTTTTAATTATTAAAACTAATTTTATTTTAAATTTGTGTGTTTAAGATATTTTAAATTTAAATTAATTTTATTAAATAATCATTAAATTTAAAAATATTTTTGATTTTGAAAAATAAAATTTAAAGTAATTATAAACATAAAATAAAATAATTAATTAATTATAATTTTATTAGTAATTAATATTAAATAATTAAATAATATATATTCAATTGGTGGTAAATTACATTACGAGAAAAATGATAATAAAAACAAAAAATAAAATTAGAAAATAATAATTTTCTGAATTTAAAAATAAAAACAGAAAACCAAAAATTAAAGTAAAAAAACTAACATAACCCTTAACTGCAAGGAAATATAGTTGTCTTATTGCAATTATTTTTAGCAGTTACTAAAATCACTTAACGCAAAGTTAAGAGTTGAAAAGAGTTTGAGCATATTTTCTATCAGCAGATTTTTTTTTTTCCTATACGAGAATACACTGTACCGACACTTTACTGTAGTGTTTAAATTATTTTCCAAATAAAATAAAATTATTAAATTAAATACTTCAATGAATTTCCTGCATTTATGGACATCGATATAGCAATGCTTCGAGAACCAAAGAAGTTGTGCACAATACAGAAATACGTCTATATGTCACAGCCGAAACTTAGATCTCAAGATAAAAGGCCGATCGTTCTTTCCCGGTCTAAGCCAGTATGAGTATGAACTTCAAAGTATCCTAAAGCATAGAATCAATAACTCGTAACCAAAAAAAAATAAAAAAAATCAAATCTCCAATGAATCAAAGTTCAGATCTACTCTTGCTTCTTTATGCATGGTTGAGCGTTGGAGCACAGTTGAAAACATAGTTGAAATTACTCGACAGTAATTCCAACATATCATCCTACGGCCGACCTAGCCGGGTTGCCTGGTAAACCAAACTGAAACACTTGGGAAATTTAATTTACACGAGATAAATTAATCATGAGGCCAATTATCTGGATTCATGGCATTACGGGTAAAAGATATATCAAACATGTATCTGTGAGTAGCTAGCAAAAGAAAGGAAGTTAAGTTAGATTAATTACTTACCTAGGTTGATGTAATACCATACCGGCTTTGGAGATTCGCAATGGCTTTCTCGAAGGATTTTGAGAGATCAGGGATTGTGGTTTTGCACACTGCAAAAATGTAAAAGTCAAATACGCCATATCAAAAAGCTATAGGACAAGACATGTTCAACATGGCGTGGAATGAATATTTCCGCCTATTATAAATTGAAGGATTATACCTGACAGGAAATAATTTTCAAGCTCATTTTATGATAAAAAGGAACATATACAACAACTAAAATATCTGCCGAACTGACAAATAAATTAATTTGACATCTAATCCAATCTAATCTGGGCGTGTTAGTTGAGCTTGAGTTCGTACAATATGCAATTAATCCTTGAAGAAAATTTATCGTTTAGTCTGGCAAGACTAGCACCTGCAACTACGCCGTTTAAGCCAATAATAAACTTGTTTGCATACATAACGTGAATAATTTGAAACTGAAAAAGTGAATACTAAACAAGTCCACGAAAAAAGCAAACCACTCATTCAATATATGCTGCAAACTTACCATGAGATGTGGTAGCTTGTACATCTACCATAAAATCTGCGTAAGAATCCTATAGAAAACACGAAGAGCGGTCTCAGGTACCTTTTCTTTTCAAAGAAATATATATAACATCTTTTTCTTTTCTATAATGAGAAGCCGTTTTACCTTCATAGCTTCACAACTGTCATTGATTCTTTCAGACATCTTCTTAAAATCCTTCTCTGCGTTTTCCATATTCTGCTGACATGCTTGCGCCTGAATCTGGTTAAATTAAATGGATTTAGAAAATGATGATGATTAACCTCATAGTTGGATGCAAGAGAAACTCATATACTTCATCCACTTTGTAACAGGTATAAATACTTCAATGCTTTCTATTCCAAAAGTTAAGATAGTAAACTGATATAATCTGTCAACCAAACAGAAACGGTAAAATATTTCTGTTGTGTGTGTGTGTGAGAGAGAGAGAGAGAGAGGAAGAAGAAGAGAACCTTAAAGCGCTTGAACAGGCGAGAATGAGAGGCCTCGAGATCCTTGAGGATCTCAGAGTGAGAGCGATCGATGAGATTGGACTTGAGATCTTGGAAGCCAGAAGAGACAAGATCCTTCAGATCGGAGATGGAGTTCATCGATTTCTGACCTAAGCAACCGGAAAATGAAGGTGAGAAGGTTGGTTTCTTGTCGCCTGCGTTTGGTTTCCTAGCCGACGATTTTGGAGGACACATGATGCGCGAAGGCGATTGTCGACGGTTCTTTCTCTTCATTAGATAATCCTGCTTGCTATTTGATTTCTGAAATTGGGGAGAGGACTCTTGTCCAGAAGTTGATGGAAGGAGTTTCTGATGAACTTTTTGAAAATAAGGAGGGAGAATTCCGCACATATTTATAGGGCGTAAAAATGTTGCAACTTTATGTGGATTTTTATAAGAATGAAATATTAATTATCATGCATGGAAAAACAAAAAAAAAAGAAATAAACTTTTGATTTTTTCTTTAATCAATATATAGCTTTTAATTTTTAGAGCAATTAATGAGTATAAAATGAAGAATTACTGTGATCTTTTATGTCCTATGCTCCATGACCAGTGTTTTCCACTCTAACTAACCAAGGTTTTTAAGAGTTTTTGGTTTGGAAGGAAAATTAAAGTTTAAAAAAGAAATTATTATTATTATTATTATTGAATTAAAATTTAAGACTTAATTACAGAAATATGACATAAGAATTAAACTTCAGCAAATTAAAATTTAAGTATGTAATTGCAAAAATAAATGACTTCCTAATGTATGTTAAGCTTTAAAACAAGTACAATCCATTTGGTTCAATGTTTTGTTGCATGAAGTCTAACGCAATCTTAAAAACACCGTATCGATATCGGCATTAGATTTGATTTTGGTACAATATTGTTCTAGTATTCATCAATATCAGGTACTATTTTGGATAATTTTTTAAAATTATAAAATAATCCTTGATATTTTTAAAATTGCAAAATAATTCATCAATATATTGTACTTTATATTTGATAATTTTACATTAAATTTGTCTCAAAAAATCATAACAATAGAAATTTGAAATAACAACAATTTCTTTATTTTCATTAATATTACATTTCACACATTTCGTATATAAACAATATTCACAATTAGTATGAAAGATATCATTTAATCATCATATAAAGAATACAAAGAATATAAAATGCTATAATTTCATCAAATAATATATACTAATTACGTCAAATAAAAATAATAATAAAGGTCCATGACTCTCTAAGTATTACAATAAGAGTTCATGCTGAAAAAAACCAATTAGAAATAAAACCTAAAACAAAAATATTTACAATTATAATTATATTGCATATATAGAATTTAACATATAGATCCAATATTAGTGAACTTAAAAGAAGAAAAGAAATGAAAACCTAAAACTTCAGTTAATCGAATATTCACTCAAATTGCATGGATCTTAACTCTCATCTGGTATAAAATTCTCATCATTAAGAGGAGCTGCATCGTTACTATCATTCAAATTCATTGCACCAAATAACATATCAATATTTTTCTATCCAATATTATCTTCTAAGTTACCTTCATCTATCAAACTCGGTTTTTCATAAATCTAATTTGTCAAAAGTTTGAAATAGTCAAAGCAAATTGGATTTATATAACTACTAATTCTATTAATAGTCTTAGTAAATGAATAAAATTAAATTATTAAGAAACTACAAAAAAAATTATATTCAACTTATAAATAATAATAGCATACCTTCATGAAACTTTAAATTGCATTAGATAAAGACCAAGTCAGTTAATCTTCTATGTTCTAATCTATTCCTTTTCTTAGAATTAATGAATTCAAATGTGATTCAATTCCTTTCACGCTCTGTTGCACTCACACATTGACTCGGAATTTGAATTATAAATCTTTGCAATTTCAGAACACTGCTTTTGAATTGATCCCACCCAGTAATTGCAAGACAAAAAAAGTAACATTATAAACAAAGTAAAGTAATTATTAAATTTTAACAAGTAACAAAAGTGAAAGATATATATACGAATTAAGCTTGTTTCTTTGACAAATAGCAATATGGATCAAAAAATCACCAGAAACATCTTTATAAACCTCCATTTATGAGCTTAAGAGATCTTACATCATCTTATGATCGATAATAGTTATAATAGTTAATAGCATTTTTCTATTAACTTCAACCTTCTTTATAAAACTTGGTCTAAAATAGACTCTAAGCTTAAAAAATACCTCAACTACAAACAACAAAGAGTATAAGTTATTTTTTCCATCCCTCATTGATAACTACAAGATAAGATGTGTATAAAGAAGACCTATTTTTTATATTGGTCTTGATTGCTTCCTTTGCCATCTCTAAAATCATAAAAGTAACTCATTGTTATCTTTTTATCACTATTAGCAAGACGAAGTTCCCTCACCAAAGGCTTACAAACTCATAATAACTCGGATGACAAATTAATATTGAGACCTAAATTCATTATCCTTAAGTATAATTCTAGAAATCTCTAATCCAGCATTAGACCTAGCATGCTGAGACTTATCATTTGTAAACATTTGCCTCAACTCCTTTTTCATTAGAATAAAACATTATAATAACAAGAAACTAGTTGTAAACCTTGTAATAGTAGGATGACATAAGTTCCTACTATTTGTAAAATCCTTTCTCATTAAATTTAGGTTCCATATACAATTGTAGATAAACTTGGTCACCTTTTTATTTTTTGCATAGTCTCATCCATAATGAAAAAATATCTAGCAGCTCTTATATGTTCCAGCATTAAGTTAATACAGTATGTAGCACAAAGAGTCCAATAAAAAGAATTATACATGCTTTGCAATCTTCTTTCCAACTACTATGTAACCAAAATTATTATCAGTAATGAACTGAATAATATTTTCTTACCCAACTTCACTCACAACTTCATTAAATATCTAAAACAGAGTATCAACATTTCTAACAAGACCAGATGCATTAATAGACTTCAAAAACAATATCCCCTTTGTAGAATAAACCACATAATAATAATAGACTCCTATCTTCTATTTGTCCAACCATTATACATTATTGAACACCCATAAGTAGCCCAAGTCATTCTTCTTTTTTCTAAATAACTTTTTATTTCATAAAGAGAGTTGCTTAGAAGTTAACTTTTGTAATCATCAATTAAGGGACTTTGTATCTTAGACTATAAGAGACATTAACATCTACCATAAGCTAATAATAATAAGACTGAACAACATTAAATGTTATACCTGAATCATACTACGTAACTTGTGCGTCCACAAATCTGTGATGGGTGAGCCTGTGCGGACTGCAAAGGCTGAGACGGTCGATGGCAGGAGATGAGCATAACACACCTGAGAGCAACGACAAACAATAAATGAGCAAAGGATTGAGATGTAGTGTTAGGGTTAGGGAGAGTCCATATGCAGTAAATACTTATGTAATTCATACATCTAGTCATCAATGATTCTAACAATATTCCAAACAACAACACAAAATCTAGACGTTCGTTGCATTCACACAAAACCTAAACACAAATACTCATACTATTAAAGCATAACATAAAAACTAAATAAAAGTTGGACAATTTACCTGGACGGACGTACAACCAGAGACAACGAACAACTAACAACAAAGCTGGGCGATTATCGACGCTCTTCAACACAAAACAGAGCCTGAGAAAATGACAAATTCTTATGTAATATAATACATTTATTCAATGTCAATATGTATACTAACATTATTTGAACTTATAAGAATTGGGCATACACTAACGTTACTATATTTGTTAACAAGTCTGAACATATAACTATTAATAGAAATGATACTATTGCATCATTTTTCAAAACATCATAGGGTTATATATCAGATATTAATGGGGTTATAAACTTAATATAAGTAAAAAAGAACATAAGACTCTTCAATTAAAAGAGAGTAAGCAAAAAAAAAAGTTAGATAACAATAACAAAAAGATAATAAATAAAATATTATTTATTATTCAATATAACAAACAATTTAGATATGTTTAACATGAGGGACAAAAAGAAAAGAAGATGAGAGGTTAGTGGAGAGCTAATTGTTCCATTGTAAAACATATAGTAGGGAAAAATGAATTGAAAAATAATTGCAGTAAAAGTTAAGATTCTTCATATACTAAGGGTCATAATTTACTTTTTATATTAGCATTTTAATATCTTCATATTTATGGAGAAATGCTCCATAAACATATTGATTTCAAGATTTTTTATAGCCAAAGAATTGATATCCCATTTTAAAGGTTAATTAGTTAATAAACACTAATGTAAAGTGAACTTTTAACATACTAAACTTAAATCTTCCTCTAAAGTATATGTCATGATTTGTTAACAAGGCTAAATTTATTAATAGAAAAATTACTATTGCATCAATTTTTAAGCTTGTGTATTAACAAGCTCTTATATAAGCATAAGCAAGCAAACACGTTAAGATTCCATAAGGGCATAAACACCCACAATGTCCTAACAAAATTAGCCAAGGAATATGGACCAAAGATGCATCTTTGATTTGGTGAAGTTACCACCATTGTTATTTCTTTTGTACAACTTGCAAAAGAAGTCATGAATAGTCATGACTCCGTCTTCTTAATAAGGCCCAATATATTTTCTGTGAGTATTTTATGGTTATAATATACATAATATGCATTCCATTAAAATCCAATAGCATAATACTAATTTTCATAAACAATTCAAACAAAAGTTTTAAAAAAAACTCTAACAGAACTCTCATCGAACATATTATAGTTTATGCTCAAACAAGCTTCCTAATCTATATTCAACTTCAATCAACCCATTCAAGACACATAACCCATCTCACCATCTTCATTATTATCACAACACACATTCACTATCAACCAAACCATTACACACACGGAGAGAACACAAAACCCAGCCGAAAACAAGACCCAAATACAACAATGTCACCATTTCCAAAAAAAACTAGAGTGCAAAGGATGGACCACTTACTTCAATCGATTATTAAATGGAGATGACAACGAAAACAAATAAATGAAGAAGATGAAGACACCGATGGAAGAAGAAAAACGCAGAGGAATAAATGAAGAAAATGAAAATGAAAAGGGAGGCTTCATTATTTCCTTTTAAAATGAAACGAAAATGGCGTTGTTTGTTGTTAAACAAACAATGTCATTTTCGTATTATTTTTTAAAATTTTGAACATTTGGTGGCGATTTCAGAAAATGTTGCCAAATGTTAAACAATTAGGAACGACTTTCGGTAAAAGGACATCTTTGACGACAATTTAATAAAATTGTTGCCAAATTATTGTCCTTTGGCGACATTTTCTTAGAAACGCCGCTAAAGAAAGCTTTTGGCGACGATATCTTTTCATATATGTGTGTATATATATATATAGCAAATTTTTAGTTATATATGAAATAGTATAGAATTTATATATAATAAATAGAGTTTTGTAACACCATATAAAATTGTCAATTCATATATTTTTAAAGAGATTAATAAAAAGTATAAATTTATGTAATTTATAATTTTTTGTTTTTAGTTTTATAAATTTTTGAAATAACGTTGTTGTTAAACTAAATTTATTTTTAGACTTACAATCATTGTCAATAATATTAAATTTAAATTTTAAGAATGTGATATTAATATTTAATATTGATTTCCATTTTTACTATATTGCAATTATTTTTTAGCTATATTGCAATAAATATAATTATATATGGTATTAATATAATGTTATATGAATGTATAGATAATAATTGTAACTAGTATAATAATTTATGAATGTATTGATAATAGATAAATTTTCTCATATCTTACTTTTGTAATATACTAGTCTTTTAATCATAATTCTCTACTTATTATATATAAATTTGGTACTATTTTATATAATTTCATCACCATGGTAAAATCCTAGAAAAAGTTAAAGCTTTATTTGATTCAATGTTTTGTTTGATAAAGGTTTTCTAAAATGTAATTTTGAAAACAACTTAATTTATGGTTTTTTGTATAAAAATAAAGATTTTAAACCTTAAGAAAAGATTATTTCAGATTAGGTTTTAACATATAAAATTTAATTTTTATTTATTATATATTTATTTATTTATTATATTTCAACGTGTTAGATTTAAGCATTAGCATGAGCACATGAAATTCACTAAAATTTTAATTTACTAAAGTAGTAACGAGATAGCTGACGAAATCATTTATCGTATCAAATTAGGGTAGCTAATAGGAGGAGCTCCTTAGGAGTTTTATGTAAAAAGAAGATACTACTCAAGTTAAAAGGTGTACCGTTTAACAATTAGGTCGATTATACTCTAGCCTACCAAATATGCATATAGTTATAAATTAATGGTGACAGAGATGAAAATGATTCATTGATGTGTAACCTTATAAGAAGAGATAAGATTATAAATGAAGTAGTAAGAGACAAGTTAAGAATGACAAGTATTGATAGTAAAATGAGAGAGACAAGGTTTAGATAGTTTGGACATGTTGAAAAGAAACATCTTGACATTCTAGTGAAAAAATGCGAGAAGATTATATTTAGGAATAATAAGAGAAGAAGAAGGGGAAATAAGAAGAATTGACGGGAATTAATCAGGATCAATATACTGGGGACTTGACCCTCAATAAAAAAATTTAGCGAACTAAGATATTAGTAGAAAGCCTTACATAAATAAGTCTTTCTCTTTTCATAAGTCTTTTGAACTTTTTACTTTGATTCTTGTGTCTTTTAATTTGTTACAATTGTTCCTTTAGTTATTTTATTTATTTTTTTCTTTTTTAATTACTTGTTTGTTTTATATATTTATTTATATTTTTTCTTGTTCGTTTATTTATTTACTTATTTTTATTTTTTTGCCTAATTATTTGTTTACGTATTTGTCTCAATGTTCAGGATTCCGTTTCGTACCGGCCCGTACCGGCCGGTACGTACCGTACCGGTCGTTTACCGGTACCGGAACGACGTTAAATGTACCGGGTTTGAATTCCGTGTGGTACCGGCCTGTTTCGGTCGGTACCGGTGGTACCGGCCGGTACACGAAATTTCGGGACCAATCCGCAAAAATTATTATGGGCCAGGGACCATTTTGCAAAAAGAAAAAATTTAACCCTAAAAAATCTAACCCCCCCCCCCGGACGACGCCTCTCTCTCTCAGCTCTCACATTTCTCACTCTTCGACTTCTCGTTCTCTCCCTCTCACGCAGCC
>JANIPN010000005.1:17199523-17214967 GCA_027478595.1 Erythroxylum anguifugum
CTGTTTTGTTCTACTTCACTTCTAGCTCCTAAAATCCTCTAAATCTTAGTTGTGCTTGCAAGGTAAGTCTTTGGGAACTTACTTGAAGAAATACAGCTTCCGCTAATAAAGGAATCTACATCAATAAGCCCTTAGCCTGACGCTCATCCAACTCTTTGCTTGAGGTCTTTTTGTCTGCTTGATGTCCCTATCCGTCTTTTGGGTGCCTTGTATTGGCGTCAATAGTAAGCCTGCCGGTGTCTGTACATGAGTATAATTTCCACCATAAGATGACCCTCGTGTATGAACTGATCCCCCCATTCCACAATGCCGCACCACCATCTCATGTTTTCTGGCCAAATCATAAGCCTGCTGAAGGGAGCAAGGATTCCACAATTTGACTAAATATTCTATTTCTACCTTCAGTCCTTTCAAAAACATAGTAAGGCTCTGGCATCACCAATTTTTGCGACAGCATATCAAATTCCACGCAATATTCCTTCACTGGGCCTCTTTGCTTCAATTCCTTTAGTTCTTCGATCGGGTCTTCAAAAGCTGAGTCTCCAAACCATTGTTCTAAGGCTAGCAAATACTCACACCAACTAGGTGGTTCGCGAGTCATGCGATTTCTCATATACAAGTCATGCCATGCAAGCGCTTCCCCTTCCAAATACATGGTGGCTAATCCCACCTTTAAATCGGCTGGTGTATGATCAAGTGAAAAAAATTATTCACACTTGAACACCCACACCCTTAAATTCTCTCCTTTAAACACCGGAAACTCAATTTTACTACTTGTAGGAATGGTATATCGGCCTCCATAACAACCGTCACTACCTCCATCCTTTGGTACCCTTGGATTCCCTCGCATTCCATGCTCACTGCTTTCAACTTGGAATGGCTAGGTAATCCATTCTTTTAACTCCTGCATACTTCTTTCATGTCTGGTTTCCAACTCATGCATTTGGTTACGCAATCCTTCCTCCATGTGCCTCCATTCTTGAACCCTCGTGCCTTCTGCCATTTCACAACGATAGCTTTGGCTGGAAAGAGCTCTGATACCACTTTGATGCACGTAATTATTGGTAATCTAATTTGGGATTTTAGGAATTTGGTTTAGTAAAGAAAGAACATAATAGAGAGAAGAAGAAACTAACCAAGAGAGAGAAGTCTGATTACTGAGAGAGAAACAATTACAGTTGATTCGTTCCCCTCTTCCTTCCAACCAATAGCTATATCAACGATGAACACAACTGTTACTATTCATCCAATCACATTTGTACACTTGGTGCTATCCTATAGATTCATTTAGCTACTAACAACTACTCCCCATACTACGTTGTCTCCTTTTTTGTTTCTGCTACATCTTTCTATCATCTTCTTCATGCATCATTTCCACCTCTATTAGGAGCATCATTTCCAGGAACTAGCAATAGACACTTCTCAACTTCAAGAAGTGCAATCTGAATTTAGTGGATTACTAGCTATATTTAGTGATCTTTTTGCAGAACCCACTCAATTACCTCCTCACAGAAGTCAGGACCATCAAATATTGCTTAATGAGGGTACTGAAGTTGTTAACATTTGACTTTATAAAATATGCTGGAGCTCAAAAGGATCTATAGAGGGACGAGTCCAAGAATTGCTTAAACAAGGAGTAATGCAACAAAACAGTAGTCCTGTCTCTTCTCCTTTAGTTGGTAAAGAAGAAAAGACAGTACTTGGGGCTTTATAAAGATTACAAAGAGCTCATTCAATACACCAATAACAGTTGGATTTACAATCCAGATACCATCAAATCATAATGTTCTGTCCAGATATTCCAAAAACAGCATTCAGAATGCATGAAGGCATTATGAGTCCCAAGTAATGCCCTTTGGTCTTGCTAATGCTTCCTTTACTTTCCAAACCCTAATGAATGATATATAACGGCAATATTTGAGGATTATTTTGGTTTTCTTTGATGACATCCTTGTATATAGTCGTTATTTTGCATATCAACTTAAACATCAGAGTGGTTTTGGAGTTCTTCAACGGCATAAGTTTAAGGTCAAAACTAGTAAATGTAGCTTTGGAACTAACAAGAGTAAGTACTTGAGCCATTTGATATCTATCCAGGGAGCTGCCACAAATCCAAGAAAAAGTGGAAACTGTTCAAAAGTGGCCTACACCTAAGAACATCAAGGAGCTGAGAGGATTCTTAGGCCTTTTAAGTATATAAGAGGTGTGTAAACCTCTTACTGAACTGTTGAAAAAGGATGCTTTTTGCTGGAATAAGAGAGAAACGGCTTTCTCAAAGTAGCTTTGACTTAGGTTCCTGTCTTAGCCCTTCCTGATTACCCCAAAGCCTCCATCATTTAAACTGTTGCATCTGGTGAGAGATTGGGAGCTGTCTTAATGCAGGACAATCACCCTCTTGCTTATGTGAGCAAATCCTTACCATCCAAGCACCAAGCAACGAATACTTATGAGAAGGAAATTCTAGCAGTAGTCATGGCACTGAAGTATTGGCATCATTTTTTAAATGGAAGACCATTTGTTATCAGGACAGACAACAAAAGCCTCAAATACTTGCTTGAACAAAGGATTAGCACCCCATCTCAATAGGCTTGGTTACCTAAACTATTAGGATATGACTATGAGATAGCTTATAAGAAAGGAAAAAAGAATAGCCGCTGATTCTCTTTCAAGGGTGCCTAGCTTGGAGTTATTCACAATGGTACTCTCACAAGTGCAGTTGGGAGGACTTTATCATCAAAAATCTTATACCTCAATTGTTTCAAGGAGTTCTACAATCAAATACTTAGCAGTGGCAGCAGGGCATCTTAATATGGAAGAGCAGAGCGGTAGTGGAATTTCATCACGAGCTTAGAGCTAAGATGGTGACCATCAAGCATGAGAAGCCTAGTGGTAGGCGCTCTGGAGTGTTGGCCTCACTCAAAAAGATGTGAATTAAGTGACGCAATGCGAAACTTGTCAATGTAACAAATATGAGACTTCCGTCTCCTTCAACCTCTTCCAATTCCAAGGCAATGGTAGACACAATATGGGCGTCATAGATGGCTTGCCAAATCAAATGGACAATCTATAATTTCGGTGGTGATTGGCAGGTTCAATAAATATGCTATATTTGTGGCCTTCAAACACCCATACACAACAAAGGTGGCTCCTCAACCTTTTCTCACTCATGTATTAAAGTTATAGGGCATGCTAAAATAAATCATCAATGCTCGTGATCCTATTTTCCTAAGTGCGTTCTGGCAAAAATTCTATAAGTTGCAAGATGTAGGACTCCAAATATCTTCTGCATACCATCCCCAAACAAGTTGTCAAGAGGATCTAGACAAGACTCTTGAGACTTCATGTGCATGACAGGAGACTACACTACAAAATGAAATTAATGGCTTCCTTTGCCTAAATGCTGGTACAATACCACATATCACATAGCTTGCAACATGTCTCACTTTAAGGTACTCTGACATTATCCTCCCCCAATACATGCACCTTAATTTGCCAAGGATTCAAAAATACAGACAGTAGATAGGGATGGCAATAGGTCGGGCTAGGCTCGGGCAGGCCTGTGGCAAGGGTGGCTAGGCCAACCCTGCTAGTCTATACTTTTTTTTTTTAAATTGAAAAAATGACGTTTTTTTACCTTCCCTTCGGGCCAAGCAGTCTTGGCCTATGACCTGGTCTGTAGCCCGACCAACCCAGGCCAAAGTCGGGCTGGGTCGGGTCAGGCTGTCAACCCTAACAGTAGATCATGCAATTCCACTTGCAAAGTGCTCAAAAGAGAGTGCAAGTGCAGGCTAACAAGGGTGATAGAGAATATCAAACTGGAGAACTTGTCTTTGTTAAATTGTGCAGCTTGGGATTGAGCTTCCTTGGTAGAAACTCTCTCTGTCGGTATTACCACTGCACTCGGTCAGTGACTCACCCTGTAGCAAAGTCTCAGTAGCAAGGAGGACTAATCAGAAGATGTCACCACTGTTCTATGATCCATTTAAAGTGGTCGACAGAATTGACAAGGTGGCCTATAGGGTAGAATTTCTACAATGAGCTCTCATCCATGATGTCTTCCATGTTTCTCAGTTGAAGAAGCATGTTCCTTCAATGGTGGCCTCTTCTCCAATGCTTCTATTGAATTGCACTTTGAGGAAAGGATTCCAATTGTATATCAGAAAGGAGGTTAGTAAGGCCTGTTACTCAAGTTCTGGTTCATTGGACCGGAGCTTCTTCAAAAGAAGCCACTTGGAAGCTTCTCTATGAATTGCAATAGTGATACCAATCTCTTAACCTTGCGGACAAGGTTTTCTAAAGGACAGGATATTGTTACTTCTTTATTCAGGTTGAATCATTGACTTTTTGTTTAGTCAACTTTAGTAATGCTACGTTGTTTGGGCATTTGGAATAACGAATTGAAGTAAAGGCAATAGCCTAGTACTTAAAGGAATCTTTTATCATTAATTGTTGTAACTACTATATATGCTTGCGAAATAACAAGCTGGACAGAACAACAATAAAATTCTCTTTCTTTGCTTCTGGTTTCTTATTATCTTTTCTTCTCTAATCTTTCAAGTTTTAAATTTATTCATTTTACCCCTAACAGTTTTGCACTTCACCTAACTTGTCTTCAAGAAAATAGTATTCATTTCATTGGAATGCAAAATGAATTCATCACATGGTAGAAACAACCAAGTACACTTACACTACGAAGAGTGTTATGGAGTAAACTAAGTAAACCACAAGTGCTAATATATGACCACCGAACAAATTGTCATGTCAAGAAAATTTATCTCAATGCTTAAGTTATGCTATCTAACAATTTATTCATTGTAGAAGAAGGCCTTTCTATCAACAAAGAGATTTCAACACGAGTAAGCATCCTAATTATCAATAAACAAGGTACCACAGGTAGAACTAAAAGTGCAAGGGATACCTTTTGTAATAATTCAATAGCAATTTTATGGTGGAAGAATATATCTACAGTCAACAAAGAACACATTATTAAACTTCCTAGTCAAGTAACTGTCTTTCCAACTCACCTTCTTCTCAAGAAGTTTATCAAGTTCTTCCTTAAGCTTTAAATAGCACTCTGCCAAACTAGGATCCATGAAGAAATCAATGTATCCTCCCAGCATCTTCAAATGCCCAGCCTAGAAAAATGTTAACCACTGGCTTAGAAAACCAATAGTGTACATGTAGAAGGAAAATATCTCAAACATAAAATAAATTACCTGTAACCCACAACTAATAGCACCACCGAGAAGGATCAGTATGGAATCAGATACACCAGTGGAGTCACGTATAAACACGGTATTAACCTTTACTTTTTCACCAAAGACTAGCCATGGATAAGGAATTGTCTGATAGCGTGCATTCACAGAATTCTGGAGCAGAAGTATAACATAAAGGTTTACACAAAACATTCACGAAGTATCATATTAAAGCCAGCAGCATGAATAAAAGTGTCGTACCAAGTTTATGCCATTATAACTTGATCATGATTCATGTAATTGTTCTATACAACTTAACATAAAACTATCAGTAGCAAGACAAAGAAATACTAAATCTGCTAAAGTTGGCTTCAATATCTCAGTTGAAGGTATAAATATACGAAATTGGAAAAGAGTACAACATAGCTAACAGTACGCAATCAATCTGAAAAATCTGAACACTCTCTGATTGAGAAACAAACAAGTTAACCCAGAGAAGCATTACTCAAACACAAGAATTTATGGAAAGGAACATAAAATCAAGATAGAAATCAAAGATGACAAGTAAAAGACAATATAAATCCCTTAACCTTGTATTAGCAGAAAATACCAAAGAATCCTTCCTAACCAAGCTGCCAAAAATTCAGTAAGAAAGATACTAGTAGGATTTTAGTCCAAACATTCAAAATTTCCATGAGTATCAATGTTGATGACCACATCAATTTCAATACCATCCATTATGAGTGTGATATGTAATGATAGTTCTAAACTTAAAACAAATGCAAACATAAACCAATAGTAATACCAGAATTGAATTTCCGTAGCCTTTACAAAAAATATTTTCAAAGATGAATGATATCTATGATGTTAAATTTATGTCAGTCATGTTTGAAAAACTTAATCAAGTTCAGCAACTTCAGTTAGTTAGCACTCACCGCATACAATAGAACTTGGCCATCATCCATTGTCTTAAAAGACATTGATGTTTCTCTGTGCTGTACATATAAAAGAAAGGAGTAGAATGTCAACTGGTTACTTTTGGTATCAACCAACAGAAGTACAAATTCAAATGGAGATACTTAACCACTACTGAGGCAATTCCAGGATAAAGTCCTGAGCATATGATTGCACGAACTAATGACTGGTTATGACTTAATCTGTTGTTGGATCCTGCATCTGCATCTACTATGCCAGCATCTCTCAAAATGTAGCTAAACTGTTTCCTAAGAGAGTGGATGGCTTGCAAAGTTTGAGCAGACAAGAAATTCCGCCAACAATACTCATATGCTGATCCTTCTCTTTCTGCATCTTTCCATCCCTCGTAAGCCCGAACAAGAGCCATATGATCACTGTAGTCTTTTGCAGAAAACCTAGACTTTGCAGTACCAGCTAACTGAACCATGAATGAAAGCATTAGCCAATAATCTAACCTAACAACCATGCTAAGCTTCATAAAAACTGATGTAACAGCATTTGACTCCAAAGTACAAACAGTGGCATGGTCAATTAGTAAAAAATGGGGTACGAGTATAAAGCTGGTCAAAGAGTATCTGTGTCAGACAAAAAAGAGATTCAACATCATGAAAATGTTTTCCTGCACTAGAACAGTTATTTCTTTCCCAAGACAATTTATGAAAACTAATGTGAAATAATTGTGTTTTGTTAACTGATTGAAGCCAAAATGGATGCATTAGGTTGTTTCAAGGACAAAACTAACATATAATAAAGAGTAACCAAAGAAGTAGAAAAGAAATTTCTACCATTCTCTTAATAGCTACAAAAAGCAGTGAACACTTTCAGAGCATAGCAACTCAAGTTTCTCAATGTGTTTTTAGTTTAAAAGAAAGAAGCATTTCATAAATCAAGACAATCTTATGGTCAATGGCAATCAACCTTCTTTCACATGGTACAAGCCTGATAAAGTAATACCCTTCCCATATTGATTAATGGAGAAAGATTACCTTAATTGGATTTACTGTCAACATTACTAACTATTTGTCACAACTAATAGCTAATAACTGTGCACAAATACACGTAACAGGAAGCCCTTGAGATTATGAAATCCACCATCTTTGCGGAAGAGGATAAAGAAAAAAAAGAAGAAAGAGAGAAGTCATCTTAGTATCATTGAGGATGTCATCAAAGCCAACCAAGCTGGCATAATTTTCACAATCCTAAGAGATAATTTATGCACATGGACACATGAACATAGCAAAATGAATATCCCAGAGGCAACCAAGTTTCTTAAATTCACACGTTGAGTCCTTACTTTTCATGTATACTATTCCCTTGAATTAACACCTAAGCTTATCCTCTTCTCTCCCTATTTCTCAAAGTAAATAGGATGGGGAGGCAGGATACTTGTATGGTTAGAAGTGACTGCAGATGCTACAAGTACTGCGTGATATTTAAAACCCCATTAATGAATAATACTTGGGACCTTTATACATTCATGCATGAAATGATACTATGAATACAACATCTACAATTTCATATACATGTCAATCAAGAAAGAGTAGAATGAGAAAGGAAACACAGAATGCATCATACTTACATCTTTTTTGTCCTGGGGCAGAAGGAAGGGATCTCTGCTACTAAGCCCTGAAACTACTGTCAATATAGGATCAAAACAGTGAAATAGAGCACCCATAATCAGCATTTTGCCCAGCTTTGGATCTACTGGTAGCATCGACAAATACTTCCCTAATTAACAATTTAACAAATAAGTACAGGAACAAGTTAGTAACCCAAAGTACAAAAATGTAAATTTCTATGTTCAAATCTTCAGAAGTACATTTACTACAAGAATTGACAAACTTACCAAGATTTGTAAGGTTCTCACTTTCATCTAATGCCCCAATCATTTTCAAAAATCCGATTGCATTTTGAACCTGACATCCATTTACAATGGTTTTGCGTCATGTCAAGTTTTATTTTTTCGTTGACCAAATATGAAAAGAAGTTTCTTATATTATTTAGTTCCCAAAGTTACCAAAAGACAATTTTCTCAAAATTCATAAGATTTCAAGGTTGAATATCACAAATTCCAGCCATTTTGGCTTTCTTGAACAATTTTTTTAATAATTGAAGATCTTCATGCAAAAAACAAACAGCCTGACAAAATCAAGAAACGGAAGGAAAGACTGCAAGATATGTATATATGGTGCAATATAATGTTGACTAAGTGCAATATAATGTTGACTATCTTAAATTTGCAGCTGCAAATCATGAATGAGCTAATACAACAATGAACCCTGAGTAATTATCCTCATTTCCTAGTAAAAATTCTGGTCATGTACACCCGTTTGCAGTTCAGCGAGACCTGTTGCAAGGATGAGTTAACTGTCCACAATTGCACGATTAACATTAGATAACAGCTACTGTAATGATAGGATCAGTCACTTGAAGGTGTACCAATATGTAGTCCATGAAATCAAAGAGGCTTCTTGATATTAGTATTGAAAAGGAAGCACTCTATTATTCTCTAGGCTAGTGGAATGCAGATTCTGTAAGTGTTAGATATGCATGCCCTCCTCTCCTTGCTATGTAACGGGTTAAGTATCAATATCAACACAATAATTAAGGATATGTTTGATTAGGCGGTTATTAATGAAATGGAATGGAATGAAATATTATTCTATCATTTGGGAGAGGGTTTATAAGGGAATGAAATGAAATAGGATAGAAGAAGAGGGTTTTACATTACATCTCATTCCATCATAAACAGTAAAAATAAGTTACCTCCGATTTGATAGTTTTAGGATGGAATGTAAAATGATAAACAACATTTCACTATATTACATTATGAATCCTTCTTCCAAACAACATTATACTATATTACATTATAAACCCTTTCATCTCTCCCAAACAACAATTTTCTAATATTACGTCCATTTACATTCCATTCTATTATAAATCATTTCATTCCATTAAAAACCTTACGTCCAACCAAACATAACCTAAGGATGACTAAATGATCAGAAACAAAGATATTCATACAATCAAATGGTTCTGCTTGCACAGAATAGTAAGGCAGTCAGCATTTTCAGGGAGCTAAAATTGATCACTGGATGATAGAAGAAACAGAATATACATTAAACATTCCCATTCTGTCCATACTCAATGGTGCTTAGTAGAAGTTATGAGCCGCCATTCTACTCCCTGCACTTGTGTCATTATTGTTCGCCTCTAAACATACTACTTTCGCATATTCAAATGCATCACCCCACAAAAGAAAAACAGTAGCAGAACATAACTTGCAGAAGAGGAATGCGAGAAAGAGAAAAGACAAAGTGGAAGAAAGGAAAAAGGTAATAAGTGATTGATGCATTTCAAATGAAAATGCATCCAACATCAATGATATTTTGGATTCAAGAAAATGATGTCAATTACTTACAGCCAATGGCTCTGGTGGCTGAAGTGCAGCTGACAAGAATTCACCTATACTTCCAACCTCTAAACTTTTTATTTGCAAGCACAGAGAGTTTAATGGAGTTCTCAGAAGTTCAGGGAGTTGATATTCAGCAAAAGCTTCATAAACACATTTTGGATACAAGTGATAGCATTCTCCTGGTTGCACACGGCCAGCTCTGCCCCTTCTCTACAGCAAGTATAACCAAAGAGGAAGTACACTGGACATTAAGGAATTTTAAAAATAAAATGATGGTAAAAAGCGAAAGGGAGGTTCAAAAGTTAGCTAAACCATAGATATTTCATAATATATAATTCCAGTTTACAGAACAATATTTCAGTCGATAAGCATGAAGGTTCTTGCACACGCAAGAAAGAAATAGCCAAACAAACTGAATAAATGGATATATTTCATGACCTGAGAAATGCTATAAGTGAAAGTATGTTTTCCATTTTCTATTTGGGGAGAGAGAACGAGATAAAAAGTTTGGATTAGATGTTGGACTCATGATTTTGACATGTAACTTCAAAGTTAATCCAACTAATGTTATAGACTACAAAAGGAAGGCACTTACTTGGCGAGCTGATGCTTGTGATATCCAAGAAGGTAGCAGGCAAGGTGTATTATTTAAAGCGTCATATGTCGTCTCTTTTGCTTTTCCACAATCAATCACAAATACAATATCGTTGATAGTAATGCTTGCCTCTGCCATATTTGTAGCAAGAACTATCTTGCGTATATTAGGATGAGGCTTCTCAAATATGAGTTTCTGCGGAAAAATCAGAAGGTATTGAACACTGTGGGATGAAAGCTTAACCAGAATGAAGCACAAAGCATACTGATAAACATTTGCAGAGTGGTTTGGAATGCAGGAGGTAACAACCAGTCATAACCAAAATATAAACAATACATCACACAGAAGGTAGGGTAAATAAAAGCTTCAAGGACGTATGTGTCTGTAAAGTCCAAGTATTACAAAGAGAACCAAATAAAATTTACCATCAATAACCAAAGAGGCAACAGGTAGAGGGGTTGGGATGGGGTTTGGGGAGAGAAGCATATTAATTTTATCATATTCCTCACCATCAAACAAACCCATAGAATTCTATTTTCTTATCAGTTCCCAAACATTCCAAACCTGACATCCAAAAGAGAAACATGGGCTCTGTGTTAACACAGTTGACTTAATAGCAACACAACATCTGGAAAATACAAACAACAAGCCCATTCCCACTCTACCAGACTAGCATCGTGTAAGCCCAGCTCAGAAACTAAGTTAGCAGCCTCCTGATATCAAAATCAAAACAAAAAAAAATCCGAAAACTTACTCCCATCCTATCATACAACAACTGAAACTAATAACTACAAGGAAATCTTTAAGCAGTCCAACAAATGTTTCAAATCACAAGGAGACTTGGCAAAAACCAATAACAGATAAGTAATATACAGGATGCAATAGTAATATTTTGGGAAATCATCTCTGAAATAATCCCTGTTCACAAGATTTCATGTAAAAGCAACCTTACCTGTTCAGATGTAGCCATTGAACCATGACAAGTTAGAAGCAGAACCCTGTTGGGGTCTCCTAAGAGAGGATGAGCTTTGAGTTGATCTCTCAAACAGCTAATATCCTCCCAGCCAGTCATGAATACTAAGACAGCACCAGATCGCTCCTTCCGACATATATGGCATAGTACTGCCTCGATAAGATTGAATCCCATGCAATCAGGAATCCAGCATGCTAGAGATTCACGTGTCCTGGCGCTATAATTTTCAAAACTTGACTTGTTAAGGGCATCCTAATAGGAAGAAAATCACCAGAATCTACTCAGAGCTTCAGAGTGAATGCTGAATAACACAGCCAATAAGGAAATAATCCATACAGAAATAAGGACAAGTCATGTTCTTTTCAATGGGATCAGGAAGGACAAATTTGGGAGAAAATAGTGTGTTTTACAACAAAGATTTACCAATAACCACAACCACCCATAGAGTGACGTAACAGGATCATTGCAAAAGAATGGAAAAAGGAAATCATACTTCCACAAAGTATTTGAACATATGCAGTAGACTATCACAAATCACGAAGCAGTAAACATCAAACTTGTGCTCTACATGCTCCAAAAGTCATAATTCAAAGGAAGTTGTAGATGTAGTTCTGTACCTCAACAAGAGTGGTGATCTGATTTTTCTTTTTCCGTGGTGCAAGTTGCTTCTGCGTCTTCCACATCCTGTCTTGGCCATAGTCATCAATTTGATTGAAAGAACTCAATTTGTAACCAGTTATTTCCAATACATCTTCCAAAAAATGTTCCCTCACTGGGTATGTGAAGCCCTGAATAACATACAGATGTGTTAAGTACAGCATTTTTCCACATAAAGCAACTCTAAAGGAAAGCTTGGAAGAGCTAAAAGAGCATGAAATGTAATATTTATATCTCCTGCCCATTTAAAGGCATTAAATAAAGGTGCAAAAGCAAATCCACTATCCAGCTTACAGGAATATGAATTTTTGGTGCTCCTCCAAAATAATTAGAAAAAAGTTCTGCATTCAAAGTAGCACTCATTAAGATCAATCTCAAGTCCCGGCGACGTGTAAGTAGATCCTTTAGCACAATCAATAGGAAGTCTGTCATATATAAGAGTAAAATGAATTTAGTTCAATAAGAATTCTATCATAAATAAGAGTGTGACAAATTTAGCTAGACAACTCCTAGTAGAAGTCCTGGAAAATTGAGATTTTAAGGAAGATTACCTTCATTCATTCCTCGTTCATGAATTTCATCAACAAAAACATGGGTTATACCATCCAAGTTGCGGTCACTAAGCAACCTTCTAAGTAATATTCCACTGGTGCAGAAGAGCAAATGAGTGTTTTTTCCTTTTACACCCTCTAATCTAACTTTATAGCCAACCTAAGAAGATTTCAGCTGCAGTAAGCCATTGAGAAAGAAAATGCTTTCCAACCCAAATTATGAATGCTTAACAGATAAACTATGTGTGCATACGTTAGTTTCTGGAGGGAAAAGATACTCACAGATTCACCAAGAGGCTCTCCTTTCTCTGCTGACACCCTATCAGCAACTGACATAGCAGATATTCTTCGGGGCTGTGTGCAAATTATGCTACAGAATGCTCCACGCCCAGATTCTATTTCTGACTCCAATATGTATTGAGGAAGTTGAGTGGTTTTCCCACATCCAGTCTCACCTGATATCACTATGACCTACAAACAACACTGAGGAGGTTAGATAGCTGCCTATTCATACAAATCAGAAGGTTTTGAGGGACACATTCTATCACGTACACTGTGATCTTCACTTGAGAACATGTATAACAAATACGTATGCATATTCTCTTCCCTCTCTTCTCCTCTCTAAGTCCAGTACTACACTCTGGTCTAACTTTTAGCTCTTAATTGCTGAAAAATAATAGGAGAGAAAGATTTACCCAATATTCCACCATCAAATTTTAAACTAAAAACCTTAATGATTTCACAAGTTCCAAGCTGTATCCACCGCCAGCTAGCACATGGATAATCCAATGTGTGTCTATCACTCAAATGAATACAGCAGTTGAACGAACATGTGACCAAAAAAAAAAAGAAGTGCATTGAATGCTAAAACTCATAATTGTCATGCATGGCCATGAAGCCAGGAAGTGAACAAGAAAAGAGCATTTGTCAAATTCACCTAAAATCTGAGAAAATTCTTTTTATATAAGAAAAATCTTTTTATATAAGAGAGCACTAAAATTGAAGCAGCCCAACCTGGTTTCTTGCAATTGCTTGAAGCAGCCTTTCCTTTTCCTTGAATGCTGGTAGAGATTGTCGAAAGTCCATCATCTTCCTGCCTTCAGGTGATTCCTGCAAATTAGAGACGATCACACATTTAGATAGAAAGATTAGTGATGATTTTATGTTTCTGCATTCATGTTACAAGTTTTTTTTGTCTGCCTCAACGATATTATCCGACGGGAGATCAAACAGCCAGTACGTGGAATGAAAAGAAGGCTCAAAACAACCATCTTAAACAAGGCTCTCGCAACAGAACCAACGCAAACTCCAAAAGAAATCCAAGCATGACTAAAAGAGAAAGGTCCCTAAACTGAACCTGGAAGGGCCCTGGCATACTGACTTTCCTAGGATGCCTTGGCAATTATGTTTCCCAACCATTTATTGGCATGACCAGTATTGTGAAAAGACAATAGTCAAGTTATTTGAAACTAAGACTTTAAATTTCACGTCTCTTGATAAATTAAGCGAAAAAATCAACAACACCTGCCAGGATCTCTGTGCGTTACGCATTTGCAAACTCCTTCTCTGAAGAACTTTTTCCATAACAGAACCATCAAGAAAATAGTCTGGGTGCTCATCCACACTGGCGTCTTCAACCACAGCAGTAGACTTAGCATCATTTGAGCTATGACCATCTCTACCAGAATTTAACTGTACCCTATCAAGATACTCTTGAAGCAAACCCTCCACCCTCCTTTGCAAACTTAACGGTATAACCACCTGCGACAATTCAATTAAATTTAGAATCTCCGCAGTAACACCATTCCTTCAATAAAACTACCAACATGGAAATGAATATAAATTATACCTCCCTTTGCGGCCGCTTGTCATCCAAGTCTGGTCTATAATTAGGAAGTGGAATCTTGCTCGCAACTACCACTTTTCCATACAATTCACTAAGCCACAACAATGTATAAAATAAAAAAAAAAGGAAACAGAAATGGGATCACTTGAAAAAAAAAAAAGAAAAGTCAAAATCTCAATTCAAAATTTACCTATAAAGTCCCATCCTTTTTGCAAGATTGGATATCTGTTCATAGTCCCTCCTGTCTCTTCTATCTCTAGACACAATCTCCTGGTCAGTCTCATTTCGCAGCAACATGCTTAGCTTCCATTTCCATTCATCAATATTAGCCACCGAAGAAGATGCCTAACACAACATCATTATCCACACAATTCTTGTCTTAAGACAAAAGCAAAAAAAAAAACACCTACTAATCACATTACAAAGGCGAGTGAGTGAAGCAAAAACCTTATGGCTCTCGAAGTCGACCTCATACTCATCATCCGAGAACTGCTCCACCGCATATCCGGAAAAACGACGCCGGCCAACAACTAAAGGATTGACGGTAGGCATTGGACGAGCTGAGAGTTTGAAGAGTAAAGTGAATAAAGCGTTGCTTCTAGAGATTGAACTGGCACAACCCCGAATGAAACCTCTAATCTTCAAATTTTGCATTCTATAGGCCAAAACCTCCAAACACCTGCGTTCAGTTAATCCGTTAATAAAAGTCTAAAGCTCTGCAGTTTGTAAAGAGCATAGGTCCATTTTCCGAACGCCATGCGATTCAACGGCGTCGTAATCAAGCCTTGAAAACCTTCAGCTACACTTCTCTGCTTTTGCTGACTGACGTCGCTCGGAATTATCCACAATGAACCTCCGACGAGTGTTTATATTAAACAGCAGTAGTGCTTCGGGGGACACCGATCGTAACGCGGCCACTTCACTTGATTTTTTTTTATTTTTATTGTAATTTTGAATTTATTTTTATCCAAATTTTATTTCATTATTAATAACTACAACTATATTATTAATAATAAAATAAATTATTAATATTAGAAATAAAATTTTAAAAATAAAATATTTTGTAAATTAATTAAATGAATTATTTTATATTAATTTCTTACATAATATTTGTTAATAAATATTTTATTATATTTTATTAGAATAAATAATCATGTTTGTAAAATAAAATTTTATTTATTAACATATTATTTATAATAATAACCAAATTTACAAACATTTTATGTTTAAACAACAT
>JANIPN010000005.1:17289705-17304477 GCA_027478595.1 Erythroxylum anguifugum
ACTTCAGCCTTGAGGACAAGGCTGCTCTTCAAGGGGGCGGCAATGTTAGGATCAGTAGACGATAGAAAGAATAAACAAGGCAGAGGAGTAATCGGTAGACTTTCAGGAGAGAAAGAAAGATTATTCTAGAACAAAAGTAGTTATAACCGTATGTACTAGGTAGCTTATAAAAGGAGGAATAGAAGAAGGGAAGGGGAGGCTGAAAAATAGAGAAGAAGAGTGACAGAAGGGATCGAACCTTTTGAGGAGCAAATCTGCTCTGGTTAGGAGCATAGCTGCTTTGGTTAGGGGGGGAATATTGTATTCCCATACGGTAGTGATATTTACACTACCATTATACTGCAATAATATAGCTAATTTCTAGTATTCTAAGGTGTGGTGTCCTAACATTTTCCAAATGTAATCAGTTTTTGGTAATATCAGATGATAAAGTTCTGTTGTATTGACAAAGAATTGTTACTGACATGTACTTGGAGTCTTTTAGCATGTTGCATAGTCATTTTTTTTGTCAATAAACAAAATCATTTTGTTAGAATGATATTGCATGATGCTTCTGAGAGCGAAATGCATAAAACTGCCAGAACAAAATAAATATTTTTCTTCCAGAATTCACATGTTTTTTGCCTTACTATGTTTTTCACATGTCAATTGGCTTCAGGTTTGTCTGGCCCCGTGATCTTTGCTATGTACGCTATTGGCGCCGAAATGATGATGGAAGTTATGGTAGTGTTTTTTTCTAAATAGCTTCCTCTGTTTACATAATTTTTGAGTAACAATTAGTTGAGGTTTCTACACTTTCTGTAGTTGTGTTATTTCGTTCTAGAGAGCATGAGAATTGTGGTCCACTGCCAGGTTATGTTCGTGCTCATCTTGAAAGTAAGTCATCCCAACTCTCATTTGCTTTATGCTTGGAATTTTCTGATCTTAAAGCTTACAGGTTATGTTGTTTATATTCTAATTTTCTGCAGGTGGAGGATTTAACATCTCTCCCTTGAAACCTCGAAGTGGGAGACCCAGATCACGGGTTCAGCACCTTATGCAGATTGATCTAAAAGGATGGGGTGTGGGTTATATTCCCTCTTTTCAGCAACATTGTCTTCTTCAAATGTTAAACAGTGTGGCTGGTGCGTTTTGTTTTGTTTTGTTTTTTGTTTGAGGAATAGTTCAAATCTAAAGTCCAGGAGCTTCTTATATTTAAGTTTCTATATATTTCCCAAAGTTACAAAAGATAGAGTTTGATCTGTTTCACTCTGTTTACGTTTTCTTTTTCTGTGTTTTGTTGTTTGTATGCATCTTTTCCATTAGCTGATTAATAGAATGTGGTTTATATGGTGATTCATGTTCATACGTATGAAGCATTATGGCTCTATTTATAAAGACCAACTGTTCCTTGTGTAGTAGACATCCGTCTTTGAACATCATAAGCTTTTTTGACTGCATAGTTTTTTTAATTGTGGAAATAGTTATTCACAATAGATTTTCATAGTGACATCAACATTTCTGATGTATTTTCTTTCTTCTTTTTTAATTTTTTGTACAATTTCCCTGAGCTAGTTGGTACATTGTGCTATATTTTTTATGCCTTCCTTTTAAAGTTTTGTAAATTCATCTTGAAAAAGTGCTCCTTATTTTGGTGGCATTACTCTTAAAACCTTGGAAGCTTTTTCACTGCATTTATTTATTTTGTGTGCGGAAATAGTTTTGCAGATTTTTGTTTGTATTGATACCATATGGCAATTGGTTACATGAATAATAATAAAATTTGTAGAGATATTCTTTTGTCTATTGGATGGTTTTTGGTTGTTTAGATCTAAAATTTTCTTCACAATCTGTATGGTCCTGTTTGTCAGAGTTCTAGTTCTTTTTTCCTTATGATAGGGCTCCGGGAATGGTTTGCCCAAACAGATGAAAGAGGCGCTCCCCCTAGGATGCCCATTATGGTCAATATGACCTCAGCTTCGGTTTCTTCAAAGAGAAGCGTAAAAGCTCAAGAATCTTCTGTTCATCCTGCACCTACAGCTGACCAAATGAATGCCACGAACAGAAACTCCACGTTGCTAGATGAGTACTCAGACGAGGATGAAGAATATCAGATAGCTGAAGATGAGCAAGAGGTATGTTTGAAAAGTATTCCATAATGTGTTTTCTTCGCAACATTTCTAGCTTGTAATGTTTGTTCCTCCTTCTGCCCCCCTTTTCCTTTGTTTCAGGTTTACTCAACCAAGCCAGATAATGAGTTGAGAAAACCAGGTGGTTTTTACAATTAGTTTTTGTCTTTTCTTTCATGTATTTCTTTTGTAGAGGTGTTAGGAACATAGGCTCACAATTGTCTCTTCACTTCTGTCTTTCCTCTGAAGCTTTGGATGAAGAGCCAGCTGATCAAATCGATTTGTCCTGTTTCTCGGGTAACCTACGTCGAGATGACCGTGACAATGCTCGTGACTGTTGGCAAATTTCAGATGGGAACAACTTCAGAGTTCGTGGCAAAAACTTTTGTCACGACAAGTCAAAGGTTCCCTGATTGTTGGCCTTTTTCTGTTTGAAACTTACACTTAATATTATAATTTAGGGTTCCCTTACAAGCTTCCTTGTCTTTTTTCTCATGTACTTTGTGAGTGTAGATCCCTGCTGGTAAGCACTTAATGGATCTTGTTGCTGTTGATTGGTTCAAAGATACAAAAAGAATGGACCATGTAGCTAGGCGTCAAGGATGTGCAGTACAAGTAAGAAGTACTTTTGGTTCAGACCTACCTTTTTTAACTCTTGGTGGCTGGAAATGAAAGTGTTCAAATGTTTCTATTTTGCTGGACCAAACAAGAAGTTAACTAGTTTTACATTACAGTTATACTTATGTTAAAGGCCCCTTTTTCTCTGCAAATAATAAAAAGCCATCTTCTGACACAATAGCTTTACATTCTTGTATGGAACATCGATTCCTTTTTCTTCCTGAATAGTTGTAACTCTTTACCGTAAAGAACTTGGCATGAATTTTTTTTAAAATTTACGAGTTGGACTAGAGGTTGATTGTATTCTTTCATTTAATAACAGCCGGGAATATTCATCTTGCTTTTGCTTATTAATTATCTCAAATAGTGTTACACTTGAGTCTGACTGAATCTCTTCTGTAGGTTGCTTCAGAGAAGGGACTTTTTTCTGTAGTGTTTAATCTGCAAGTAAGTTTGTTCCTTTTGCTAAGTATGGATTTAAACTAAAAGTTTAAAGAATGGGCAAAAAAATAAGCATTTTACTCTCTACAGGTGCCTGGCTCTACACACTACAGTATGGTCTTTTATTTTGTGGCGAAGAGATTGGCACCTGGATCTCTCTTGCAACGTTTTGTTGATGGTGATGATGAATTTCGTAATAGTAGGTTTAAACTTATTCCATCAGTTCCCAAGGTACTTCCTTTGATCTCCCAATATCTGAAAAGTGCTTTTGCTAGGTTTTTAGGGCTTCTAAGGGCACTTCTCATTCTTGCTAGATTTGCACAACAGGGTTGACTGATTAGGATTCATGATTTGAATGCTGAATACATGTAACGGATGACATTATTTACTGAATTTTTCAGGCCTGAATAAATAGAGATGCGTAGAAGGAAATAGTTGAAACACTTCCTAACTTCACCTGACAGTTCTATTTGCTGGATGTGTCATTAAATTGTGCAGGGCTCGTGGATTGTCCGCCAAAGTGTTGGAAGCACTCCTTGTTTACTGGGGAAAGCAGTCGATTGCACATACATACGTGGCCCCACATATCTAGAAGTAGGCTTGATCTTTTGCATTTATCAATGCTTGCATACATTCTTGCTTATATGGTCTGCTTGGTCTAACATGATTTATTTATCTGTAGGTTGATGTTGATATTGGTTCTTCTACCGTTGCTAATGGAGTTCTGGGCCTTGTAATTGGCGTAATAACAACATTAGTGGTTGATATGGCTTTTCTTGTACAGGTACTTTTTGTATACTTGAGACCTATTCTCAATATTAATATTCTTGTTGCAAAGGAACTGAGGGCTGATAGGTTAGGAGTACGTCCACGCTCATTCTCAATAATGCATTATCTTTTCCATGGATTCTTATCTTTAGTTTCCTTTACATGCCAAGAAAATATTTTTCCTGTTCTCTTGGAGCTGCTCTCTCTCATTTGGTGATTACTATATACATATAATACAAGGATGTAGCTAAGAAGCACAAAAGAAGTAGTTACCTCTGTAACATCTACGCTAGCTCCTATTGACTTTTTACTGACCATGACTTGGCCACCGCTCGTATTTAAATTCCTGGATGTGAATGTGCTGTTGCTAAATTCACAAATGACAATTTTAAAATTATATGAAATACTCCAATCTTCTTAAAAGCGTATATTGGGACATTTGTGGTGCCCTGGGTTCCTGTTTATGCTGCACTAGTTACTGCCATAGACACTTCTGTTGACAGTTGATAAGAGTGGCCTTGACATCATGTCTTGGAGCTCTTGCATTTGGTTAAAACTATGAAAGAAGGAAAGGCTAGCAGAGATACTCACATGTTTGACAGCTCTCCTATCAAAGATATATACTATACTTGGCACAAAGGATGTGCCCTCATCTTATACTCTTTATGTTTCCTGGTCTCTTTCTTCTTATAAGATAGTTTCATTGTGCCATGCGTCCAAGCAAGGGCTCATTATGTCCTAAATCTGTTTTGCAATAAGATTTTAAGTGCGTGCCAAGTGCCGTAACGTGAGGAGTGTTTCTCAAGGAACCAAGTGAAGCTTGGTTCAGGTCACCTTAATTTTGTTGATTCAAGAAACTCATTTAGTGCTACATCCGTGCTTATTTATTTTCTCCCCGACGTGAAATTATTATTTTTTCTTTTTGCCCTTGTGTTCGCAGGCAAATACTATGGATGAATTGCCAGAGCGGTTAATTGGTGCCGTTCGTGTCTCTCATATAGAGCTCTCATCTGCTATAGTTCCAGATCTGGAGAGTGATCCATCGTCGACAGATTGAACCTACTGACCTTATACTGATTGTACACAAAAATCATTTATTTAGGCATATGCGTGTATTCATTTCACAATTCTGTGCCTTCAAGAACACAATCAATTTAGTGTTTTCAAATGAAATTTTGCGCAAAACATAGTGAAAAAGGAAATGTTTTCTCATGCTATTTCTCCGTTACTCCGTTCCAGGTAGCAACTTTTTCAGCAAAAAGTGAAAATACGTGTGCAATTTGGCGAACATATATAAACAAGATTTTGCAATTTGATCCTTGATTATCAGTATTGCTGATGAGATGTGTCAGAACAAAAAGAGAAACAAGAAATTGACACGTGATTGCTCACAAATATTGTGAGAACATGTAGATACATACGTGTTCTGCATCAGTATCCTTTAGAATAACAATTTTTTTTTTTTTTGGTACAAGGGAAAGAAAAACAAAAGCTACTATCTCGTAAATCCTAGACCCCTATGAAGGGTTGTATTGCGTTGACTATAGCGTCTCTGCTTTCTGGTTAATAAAATCCCCGAAAGCATCCAAAGAACGGGTTGAACTCTCTGGGAAACCATTCTCGAATTTAGCACTCAGAGCAGCTGCCCTTATCTTCATCTCATCATCCCCCACCGCCCTCTCTATTCCCTTCACAATGTCATCCTTCTTAATAAAGTCTTCTGTGACTGAGATCATGCACCCAACTTTCAGATGATTCACTATCAACTGAGCATTATTGTACTGATCACCTCTGATCGGCCACGCCAAAATTGGGACCCCAAGTCCCAGAGCTTCCATGGCGGAGTTCCACCCACAATGAGACAGAAATGCAGCCGTTGAGGGGTGACTCAGTATCAACAACTGTGGAGCCCAACCGTGTATTATCAAACCTCTTTCACCAACCCTTTTGTCCAATCCATGAGGAAAGTATCCCTGCTCGCCCTCTGAGTCACCCCTCAACATATGCGGTGGTGGACCCGGTCTCCCGGACCCGGGTTGTATGACCCAAATGAAAGACATGTCGGTAGCCTCCAATGCGTCGGCCAGCTGTGGGTATTCATCCATGTTAGGTCCAACTTCACTACCAAATGAGACGTAAAGAACCGACCTTTTCGGCTTGGAGTCCAACCATGAGTTCACCTCCTCTTCTGTCATCGTGCTACGTCGGTTGGCTCGAATTTCGCCGTCGTGTACGATGGAACCTGTCGACACCCAGTACTTGTCCGGAAGTAACGGACCGACACCCCATACCGGTTTTGCCGTCTGGTCGGCTATGTACCTCAGAAACTCACTCTCAAGTTCATCGCATGTGTTAAACATAAACGCGATTGAACCTTCAGCTGCCTCCAACCACGGTGGTCGGTCGCCTTGCCTAGGTGGCCGACCTGGCGGTGCTCCCATTAATCCACCTGGTGGTGGAGGCGGTGCTCCTATTAATCCACCTGGTGGTGGAGGCGGTGCTCCGATTAATCCACCTGGCGGTGGAGGCGGTGCTCCGCCGCCGGGATGATTACGATGGCGCCACTTCAAATCCAAATCGGAAAGCGCCATATCTTCCGGTAATCCATCAAGCAAACAGACCTCGCCGGGCTTTAACTCTTTCACTTTAGCCTTCCACATCGCGTACTCCATAGCAGCAGAGCACGCACCAGAAGTGAAGAACCCAATGGTTGGAATCCCAAACCTTTTAAAGGCTTCAGAAGTAGAGCTCATCATAACATCGACCAGAGCGCAAATGGGCAGTCTTGTATTTGGTTGCTGAGAAATGGCAGACAAAAGTGTCTCCAGGCCTTGTGACATATGGCCGTGTGGATCATGGTGATGATTAGGAGGTAAGGGCAGGTCGGAGCTTGGCTGTTGCGGCGGATGTGGAGACGGGGGCGAGGAATTTCCTGGAAATTCGATGACTTCGAGGAGAGGGAAGTGGCGGAGAGAAGAGGGGATGGAGGAGGAGAGGTGGGTGGGAATGACAAGCGAGGCTTTGAACTTTCGAGAGGCGACATGCTTTGCAAGTTCAATGCTTGGGAGGACATGTCCTTGCCCAAAAAACGGCACTATCCAAATTTCATAATTACGACACATAACTGTAATGTACTAAATTTGATGTTTTCGGCTTTAACACTCAAAAGTGCCTCTTGAGCTCGACGGTAGTAGCTTATATAGGAATCAGGCAATGACCACGGTAAGTTTCTTAACTACAAAGTAAAGTTGATTAGGATAGGATACGCGGAGTTGACTGTTAGTTACGAGTTACGAGTTACGAGGAATCTATTATAATTATTATTATATTCTTGATAATGGCCATAGCCATAGGTTCCGTTACTTGGGCCTAACGAAATACGAATACACCATCCTAGTTGTATTTGGATTACTCTGTTGTCGACTCAAATGTTCACACGAGACCAACACGATTCAGACAGTTGGTTGAGTCGCCTACTCGTCTTCATTTTTCACACATTCATTCATTCCCTTGCTTGCCGCGGGACAGATCATTTGCTTCGTTATTTCGTGTCCTATTTTATTTTATAAATATCTATTTATTCAATAAAAGAGACTCATAAAAATACCTATAGAATAGAATAGACACAAAATAACAAGAACAGGTGATTTAAACCTACTTGTCACAGTAACACCGATATAATAGATGATGTTTTGACCGTAAATGTGATTCGTCTTTCTAGAATTAGAAGACATTAAAACTAATATTTTAAAAATTAGACTATAAGTTGAATCCATAAAACAAAAATTTTTAAATTTAAAAGGTTTAACTGATATTAAACAGTTATAAAACAAGATAAACATTGATTAAAATTAAAAGTTTTAAAATATGATTTAAAAAGACTGTCCTTACTCATCGAAAATTTTAAAATTTAATTAAAAAAAGAGATTGTTAAATAAAAATAATTTTTTAATTTACGAAACTGACTGATTAACTAATAAACTAGTTAGTGTTTAATAATGAGGGCTATTAAAATAAATCAAATCGAAAAATTAAAAACTAAACCGAAAATTAATCGATTTAAGATTTTACGATTGAACCAATTGAGTTTTTTAATCAATAGTTAAATTATACTTTCTTTTTCAAAATCACATCTAATTAGGTATCCATAGGCCATAACATTGGATTTTATTTGCATACCAAGGTAAGGTTGTTGATTTGACAAGATTTTAATATAAAGATGTAACTTTCTTTTCATGACATCAGATGTTGCTATATAGGTTATAAATATGATAAATTATAACAAAAATTTTGAAATTTATCCAACTTTTTCAATATTAACTAAAACTATTAAAAGTAGTGGTAAAGTTATCCAATTTTTAATTTGTTGTAGATGTAATCCATCATCAATTCTATAATTAACAATATTGATATGATATCAAGTTATTTAATTAAAAAATAAAATAAAGATTTTTTGTTAATCCTAAACTTAACACTAGATACTTTGCAATCTAATTTTGCCATTACTGTCATTAATGGTATTACAAAGACTTTACAAGAAACTCCAAGTTTGCATACAAAGTAAGCCAAAGTCTAAGTATGGTAGTTGAACTCTCCTAATTTAATTAAACTTTACCAAATCCCTTACGATTAAGGTGTTTCCCACAACAGAAAAGTAAACCCACGAATTTTACTTAGCCAATACAATAAAATGGACATCAATAAGAAAACAAAGATGCACAAAGCTTTACATCAAAATTGACAACCTTTATATTACTTACAATTGATACAAATGATACAAAAACTCTGATTCTCTCTAATGAATAAAGCCAAGCTCAAATGAGCTATTTATAGGCTTTTGGAGACTTGTTGGGCAAGAATACAATAAAGTGGTCTCAAGGCCACTAAGTTACTAACTTAGTTGGTGGTTAACATCTCCAACTACTTTAGGCACTACTTTAGTGGTTGGTTTACATAACTTACCACTAACTCACTTCTAAGTAAAAGAAGCGTGTAAAATGCTTATAAAACACCTGATCCAAATTTTTGGCCATGTCCTTCCAATTCTATGATGATTCATCTAACTTTGTCACATCACCCATGATCTTCATCCAATGATGAAGGTTAGCTAAGTTCAGAGCCAATTCACATATGGTCCAACCAATGCATACCCATAGTCTAGTTTGTTCATCTATGGTCCCTTATTTGAGCACCATTTCATCCTTAGTTCTACCAAAGACATCTTAGGCAAGTCCAACTCACCCTAGCCAAGCCAATTGACGCCTCGCGGTTCTTTAAAGCTAGCCATAGCTCAAACCATGCTTGATCTTATTTGGTTAAGTTACGTTGAACTTTCACACGCCATTGTTATACGTGTGATCTCACTAGCTTTAGACTTAAGGCCTGTTTCTCGTTAGTTTTTGTTCTCGCATCTAAATCTTTCATCCCGTCAAAGATTTCTATCAATGTGCACCAATGCATGTAAAACCATCGACAATGCCCGTTTTTCTTCCCTACTCGCAAATCTTTGCCTTGTTTCATCATCCCAAGTATCAAATATGGGCCAAGGCTTGCCAATTCTTGCACGATTCCATAACGTTAAACTTAGGGATCTAGCAAGTGGAAGTGGCTCCTATTATTTGTATCCCAATAGTTGCACTACTGTCACTAGCGCTTGCTCTCCTCTTTTTCTCAACATGAGCACTATCAACGCCTCCTCTTTTCTATATCTCAACGCGAGCACCACTAATGCTTCTTTTTCTCTTCAGCAACTTTTTAAAATCTCAAGTACTCTTCAAAAGCGTAGTTTTCTTTTTTGTCAATTTTCTTAGTACTGATAGCTACTATATCTATTATGATTTTTTTGGGAGTATTCTTGATTCTTTTCTCAGGTTTAAAATTCTCATTTTTTTCCTTGATCAGTGGCTTGAACATAATAAAAACACAATGACGGAGAGAACTTTCTTTTTTTAATATATATTTTTCTAACATCCCCTAACAAATATTTATGTAAACCAATTGTTGAGAATGTTTAGTGAAATCTCAAAAATTGGAGATGTTGATGAGGTGAAGATTTTGGTAGACTTCTTGTATTCATATTTCAAAGGCTTAACATCACATGCTTGAACTATAGGGAAACATTGCTCATTACAAATATTTGTTTAAGTGAATCATAACTATTTTTACCTTTTCTTAAAAGCATAATTTGAACTCTATTATTTTTGTCATAATACAATTTAAACCCCAGTGTTTGAGAGTGTTCAATTTCAACCTTTAATATTTTTAAAATGTTCAAAACATACCCTAACTAAATGGAACTAAATTTTCGTCTATCAACACTGATCTAGTAATTTTTATTTTTAAATTTATTAGTGAGCTCCACTATGCCACGTGACAAAGAGAGATCTATGTAACTTAATTTAGAATTTGAATTTTTTTAATATTTTAATTAGCTACTCCTAATTGAGTATAACATTTCTAATTAGACCTCAATTGAAACAGATAGGGGTTTATAAAGTCTTTTTATATTGTAAACTAGTAATTGGGTCACACAGGTATGCTTCAAGTCCACCACTTCTCTGAACAATGGATTACTTATTGATTTTTCAAGTTCGTATATTTCTTTCTACTCTCATCCTTCCTCTTCTGGAAACATTTGCAATTGCTTATGTCATAGCTTGTGTATACCCTTTAAAACCAGTCTTTTTCAAGGTGGTGATGAGTGTGGAGCCAAAGGTTTGGAAGAGAGCTTTTATGACGTTTCTTTGGATTTTTCTTGTTTTTGTCTTCAATATTATTATAGGAGTTGTAGTTTTGTTGCTTGCAGCTATTTTTCAAACTATAATGGAAGTATATGAGTTATGATTATGATAAGTCTCTTGATCTTATAAATTGTTGATATTGTGTTTGGCTAATGTGATTTCGCTTTTAAAAGAAGTTTATAGGATGAAAGCCTTGAAGAAGAGCAGGAACTCGATAAACGGTAAAACTGGAGTTGTTGCTCTTCTTAACATTCTCGAATTGTTTTTTGGAGAATTAAGACCCTTTATCAGATCTTATGGTGTACTTATAGACATTGAATATGGGTATCATATTTGGAGTGGGACTTGGTTGCTTACTGCTTCTAATAATGGTGGTTCTCATTGGTCTTGTCATTGAAATAATTATGTACTTAGTATGCAGATCCTACCACCATGAAATTATTGACAAGTCTATATAAGGATTTTGCATTCAATTAGTCGTAAGAATTTGAGATTTAATTTCCTAATTTGATTAAGTTAGATTAGGGATTTTACATATATTTAATTAAATAACTAATAGAATAATTGAATGATTAAAAATTAAAAAATTTTAAGTTTTTAAAATAACTCATATAGGCCTCATTATATGACATGGATGCCACATGGTAGTAGGACCCACTAATAGATTTTAAAAATAATAAAAATGCCAATGTGGTACTTAACATATGAAAATTAAATCTCATCTACTTAGAGTCTATTTTGAAAATGTTAAAGTTAAAATTGAATGCACTCAAATGATAGGGTTTAAATTGTATTACAATGATTACAATACAGTTCAAAATGCATTTTTAGCTTTGCTCTTAAAGAAAAAGTACCAATATTGAAGTGAGGTATAAATAAAATCATTTGAGATATAAGGTACTACTTGCTATTTAAGGAAAGCTCATTTGACATCATATGGACAATTTACTGATGTGTTTGACCTCATCTACTTGTGTTATCATATTTAGTAATTGTGTAATTTATTAATAACTTGACAACATTATTTACTTATGACATATTCATGTTTCTTTAGAAACTCATCTAACATCTAATGAAAGTAAAAAGTATTTATAAGGACAATTGAAATGTTATTTCATCAAACTTCGACATTGAATGTATATGTTTCATGTATGTTGGCTAATGATCATAACAAAGGAAACTATGTATGCTTAGTATGTCATTTCTAATGGTACTCTTACTTGATACTTGATAACTTTCTTTTAGCAAATTATGGCTTATGGTTGTACTTTTCTTTGTTCACCCATCAATCTATTAAGTTGAAAAGCTGTTTAATATATTTTATAAGAAATTAATACTCAAATTATTTGATAATATCTGTAAATTAGTTGGAAAGAAATGGTGAAAACAAATATGTTACGGGCAAGATCAAAAGGAAAAAGGATATAGGGTTAATGCAATTAATATGCTAATTTTAAAAGGAGTGTTAGAGGAAAAGTATCTATGTTTTATAAATTCTCTAAGGAGTCAATGAAATGCATAAAAGAATTGAGCTTACAATATAAAAAGACGTGTTTTCAATGCTTAATTACATGTAGGAATTAAACTATCACAACATTTAAGTATATTACGAGCATATTTATGATAATCCTACAACAAATAGTGAAGACTTTGATTATGATGTCGACAATAACTATAGAACTAATATAAAATAGATTTTTGTTTAGGTCACAATATGGATAAAGAGGATTAAGTGTGAGATGTTTGAGATAACTTCTTAAGTTAGTGTAAAACCTATCAAGAGAGTTCCCATAACGATTTATGACATGCTTAGGTTATCTAGATTCAGAAGGAATTTCAATTGATTAACCTCTGAAAAGAAATTATATATCTCAATAGAAAATGTAGTCTATTTTAAGAACTCTTATAGGTCTATGAAGGTAGAATAATTCACTAATTAAATGTGAAATTGAATATAATAAAATTTTAGGAGAGCTTGGTCTAAATTTAGTTATTTCATAGTTTGGTATATTCTTAATCATCAATCGCATTAGATATTTGATTTTTTTATACATCGATACATAGTTTATCTAACTTATTAAGTTTAAAGAAGCGAGTAGTTAACAAACAATCCTCGTAGGATCGACCTGTATTTTCTAGTACTAGCTACACTGTATTCTTGTGATAAAAGGGTCAAACAATTTTTTGGCTTCATTACCATAGATTAGGCGTTAATTTTTGCAAAATTACAAGCTAACTAGGTTAGATCATTTACTTTGTTTCTTTTTATATTTATTTATTTTTAGAACTCTATTTTTTGACCTTGTGTCTTTTGGTTACTTGTAGAATATAGATGCTTATTACTATAACTATAATATAATGGAAGGAAGGAGAGGACAATTTGCTCATATGGATTACGATGCACTACTACTTATGGTGATAATAGAAGCTTGGAATGAGAGGCATAGTTTTGGGAATTGAATTAGTATCAATGATATACTGCATCATTTGTGAAGGTGACCACCCCAATCATAAATATCAAGCGTCGAGCTACATATGGGAGCACTTAATTTATATAAGAAATTAGCCTTAAAACACCCCCTATGAGGATATGTATAATCTAAGGTGGAGCAATTATCCTGATGTTGTATGAAACGATCAAGTTTCACTCAAATTTTTACAACAACAACAGCAAGAAGAGAATTAATGTTTTAAGGAGCTTCTTATTAAAGCCATTACTATGATTGAGGCATACATCTAAGAAACTAAAGGGCTTAAGACCCCTTTCTATAACACATCATTTCTAGATGAACAACATATTGAGCTTGTTCGGGATTATGGATCTATAAGATGTACACTCAAGCTTATTAATTTTGCCATTACTTTCTCATTAGGAAGTAATTTTTGGGATTTTTCCTTTGAAGGCATGCTATTGGAAATAATTCATTATGAATTTGATTATTTTGGTAAATAGGATTGCTCATGTGGCTAGTTATGAGTGTTGATGAATAAGTGAGTATGATTTACCTTATAAAATTGGAGAATGAATACCTAATGAACATTACGATATTCTTTATATGAGAGATACATATATAGGTAACTGTGACTTCTTTTAAACACTTTTATAATTAAAAAAATATGTGAATAATTGAGCATAATAAAGTTCACTCTGCTAATTTTGTACCAATTAAAAGGTGGAAGTTAAATAGTGGTCCTAGTAACCATTTGAGATAATGGCTTAGTTGAGTACTAGGGGTATTCACGATAAGGTATTTAGTCTCTTGTAAAAAGACTAGGTGACTTCTTAAACAAACTTCTAATGCTTTTGTTTAAGTTTATTTTTTGATAATAAAAAGGATTTCGATGTGTTTAGAAGTTAAAGCATGTATCTTATTTATGTTTATTTTATGATGTGATAAAATTTTTTGATTTAGGTTGAAGTTTGAAGAGTCATGAAGTGAGTTGAACTTATATGTGAATTGATGCAAGCAGTTGGTTGTATAAGATTTTGATAATTCTTTATGATTGAATGAGCAGTGAAGATTTTTCATTAGTGTGTTGAATTATTTAAGTGATTTTTTTGAAGTTGTTTCTATTTGAGATTGAATAAGAGATTGGTTTGCTTGAGGATAAGCAGTTGCTTAAGTGTTGGGAAGTTTCATACATATTTTTAGAGAATATTTTTTATGTTTTGGATGAATTTAAAGGATTTGGTACATAATTTAAGAAGTCATTTTAGGTCATATTTCTGCCCATATAAAGAAAGAAGCAAAGTTGTAGAAGAATTGGAGTGAGCTTAAGCAATTTTACAAGATTTGGTGAACAACCGCACAACATAGAATATAACATGTTCCCATGTTGAGTGTCGTGTATAAAAGTCGTTGCTCCTATTTCTTCAATTCACCTTACATGTCTCATGTTACCTGCTATGTGAAGAACACGATTTTATATATGGTCTTATGTATATACCTGTATTAGTAATACCAATTCTTAAAGAATTTTATAGAGTACATGTTGGACCTCACACCCTACCCGTAGGTATTTGGGGGTGATACCCTCGGCGTGTATTTGCGGGTGATACCGCGGCATCCAACACAAATCAGTATTGTCCTCTTTGG
>JANIPN010000005.1:17590471-17611002 GCA_027478595.1 Erythroxylum anguifugum
CTTTCTTTATTTATTCATAAAGTCTGTACATAACTTGTACATGACTATATTGAATAAAACGCGCTAAAGGGGATTGCCTTTAGGGCACATATAAACAGTACCGACCTTGCATAAGTCGACTTATCCCATTTACAAGTCGACTTATCGGTACTGATCATGTGTAAGTCGACTTATCCCATGTACAAGTCGACTTATCACTTACACTTGTTTGGGTAGAAAAGCAACTAGAGAAATGAGTTTTGTGTTGGAAGAAACAAGAGAACCAAAGAACCCATTTTGATTTTCATGGATTTCTAAACTAGGTTTTAGTTTTGCTAGCCTAGATAAACCATGGGTAGGCTAAGTTTAAGCTTAAATTTATTTATTCTATATTATTGAAGCTTTATGGATTTTCTATTTGAACACTGGTTTGAATGAAAATTTGGTTTATTTGAAGGAAACCAAGAAAATCCCATGCAAGAGCAAGAGGAAAGGCAAACTTGAGTTTGGATTTTCAAGCAATTTAGGTTGGATCAAACTTGAGTTTGCATGTTGCTCTTGACACATGCAAGAGCAAGAGGATATTTTTAAGTTGGCAAGAGCTAAAGAACATAATGCAAGGGGATTAAATTAAGTTTTATGTATAAAGGATGAAGCAAGATAAGTGCTTATGGATGAAAATGATATGAAGAGAAGATGACAGAGCTTTTTTAATAAAGGCAAAGATAAAACATTTGTTTGGATGATTTTAACGCTTCTGAGCAATACCGTAACTTCACTTCTTGCCAATATATCAGAAGAGAAGAAATTAGAAGAGCTTTGAGAAAAATAAAGAATGGTAAGACAATAGGACTTGATAAGATACTCATAGAGTTGCGAAAGAGTCTAGGAGAAGAGGGTCATACTTAGTTAGTCAACCTTTTCAATGTGATCCTTGCCAAAGTGTTAGATGAGTGAGACTAAGCACATTAATCCCTTTCTACAAGAATAAAGGGGACATCCAAAGCTGCAACAACTACAAAGGCATCAAACTACTCAATTACACCATGAAGTTATAAGAGAGAGTGATTGAGCAAAGAGTGAGAAAAGGTACACCTATCTTGAAGAATCAATTTGGTTTCAAGCCAGAGTGGTCTACAACAAAGTCATACATCTTCTTAGACATTTAATGGAATATTATAGGGATAGATAGAGAGACCTACACACAATTTTGATCGATTTAAAGAAGGCTTATGATAAGGTACCTAAAGAAGTCAAGTAGAGGTGTAAGAAGCTAAGTAAGTTCCTATTGCCTATACTTGAGTTATTAAGGGTACTAAGACTAGATTAAAGATGACAGGGGGAGACACAAAGCATTTTTCTATTTATACTAAGTTTTACCAAGGATCCTCTTGAGCCCCTTTATATTTACAGTAGTTATGGATAAGCTTACCAGGATTATCCAACGATAGGGTGCTAATGACAAGCTAAAACTTTAGAAGGATACACTAGACTTTAAGAGCTTTTAAATGAGCATGACTAATTGAGTACTTATAATGCAAGTTTTTAAACCGTAAGGTTGCATCTAATGTGCAAATCAAGATTGATTCTGTAGTTATCCTAGAAAAAGATTATTTTAAGTACCTTTGATCCATCAAGCAGTGGTAAGATATATGATGATAAAATTCATCGTATCAATTTAGAGTGGCTAAAATAAAGGAGCACCTCAAGAGTTTTATGTAACGAAAAGATATCACTCAAGCTAAAAGGTAAATTTTACTGTTTAGCAATTAGGTCAACCGTGCTCTATGAGACAGAATGTTAGCCTATCCAACAGGTGCATAGTCATAAATTATTGGTGGCAGAGATGACGATGCTCCGTTTGATGTGTAACCTTACAAGAAGAGATAAGGTCAAGAATAAAGTAGTAAGAGATAAGTTAGGAGTGGCTAACATTAATAGTATAATGAGAGAGATGAGGCTTAGGTGGTTCGAACATGTTAAGAGGAGACATCTTGATACCCCAATGAAAAGATGTGAGAAGATTGTATTTAGGGACTACAAGAGAAGAAGAGAAAGACCTAAGAAGAATTAAGAGAAGGTGATTAAAAAATAGATGACCTTACTAGAAATTATTGAAGACTTAACCCTTAATAGAAAACTTTAATGAAATAGGATACGAGTAGAGGACCCTACATAAAGAGGTCATTCTCTTTCCTTAGGCCTTTTGAACATTTTTTTTCCGATTCTTGTGTCTTTTAATTAGCCTAAACACTTTTGTTTGTAGTAATTGCTCCTTCAGTTATTTTATTTATTTAATATTCAATATTTCTCTTTTCCAATTGCTTGTTTGTTTTATTTACCTATTTATTTTCTTTTTTGTTTAATTATTTTTATCTTTATTTTTTGATTTCGATTTTATGCAATTATTCATTAATGTATTTGTTTATTGGTTTCTTCTAACTATTTTTAAATACCTTTTTTCTTGTGGATCTATCAGAAACTACCTCTCTGTTAATTAAGGATAAAGCTGTGTACTTTTGGACTTTTGCAAATCTTACATCTTTGTGGGATTCCTACTGGGACATTATTGTTGTTGGTAACTAACGTTTATATCAAATTAACATTAGCTCCACTAACTTTAAAAGGTTGTCTACTAAAATTTGAAGAATGTGGTTAAGACAAAATTAACATTATTGTTGGATCTTTATTAGGCCTAGTCACTTATCCAATATTGACATATTATCAATTAGTAGTTATTGATAAACACATTAATTACAAATTTATATTAAATAACAAACCTCAGCTCCATCTTGACTAGAGGGAAGTGGAGCAGATTTGCAGATTCTCCTGCTATGATCACTTTTGCCACATTTGTCACACAATTGGAATTACCCCTTCTGTGATAGCTTATGAGGGTTCTTCACTTGCTTTAGTTCATCTTTATCTTTTCACCTATTCTTCTTAGGCTACCAAGCATAACTCTTTCCAAAAGAAGATATATTTTCTTATGGGTATTTGGTGATTAGAATTTTTGTCCTTTAATTTGATGCAAGACATTCTCATAAAATTTCATGAACCTCCCTGTATGATAACACTCATCTACATATGCTTCTATTTTTTTTTTTTTTTGACATGAAAAAAAATTCAGGAGTTAAATGTTTTGCTCATGTTATTTTTTAAAATTAAACATTTGCACTTAATGAGTTAAAAAGTCTTGGTCTATGTTTTCGTCAAATATTCAAGGAAGTGTTGTACACATCCTAGTGTAACTTGGTTTAATTTAATGAGCCGATCATCAAATTCTTATGGGAATGTTGCCCAAGCACAATTTCATAATGTTTTCCTTCCATTTTCCCACTAAGCTGTGATATAAAATTCCAGCAAATTATAGGGGAATAAGTCTAGTAGTTATAGCTTTTCGCGTTACACGTTCATTCACGCTATATGCCATAACAAATACATATGGCAGCTTCAGCTCTCGACAGTCGACACCCATTTCAACCGCGGTTAGATTTACCGCCCAAATGGAGAGACCCGCAGAAAATTCAAAGCCCAAGTCCCCTCACTGGTACTCACCTGAAACAGGGATCTGTAGCAGCTTGCATAGCTCCAGGACTTTACCCGACGATCCTTTTCTTGATGCTGTTTCATTCATTTTTTCGCATAAACACGACGGTGTCACTGCATTCATTGATTCCTCGTCTGGATCTTCGATTTCTTACTTAAAACTCGTACCTTTGGTTAAATCCGTTGCCTCTGGTCTCCACAACGGGGGCATCAGGCAAGGTGATGTTGTTTTGCTTTTGTTGCCCAATTCCATTTATTTTCCTCTTGTTTTCTTGGGTGTTCTCTACCTAGGTGCAGTTGTTTCTACCATGTACCCCCTATGTAGTGCACAAGAAATCAAGAAACGGATTGTCGATTGCAAAGCACGTATTGCTTTTACCGTGTCCAAGAATTTTGCTAAATTACAGTCTTTGGGGATACCTTTCATTGGTGTACCGGAAAATGGGAATTTGAATGTGAAAACCGATGGTTTTGAAACTTTTAATATGCTACTTAACGATTTCACCGACTTGGCTTTGAGGCCTGTCATTAGGCAGCAAGATACGGCTGCAATAATGTATTCATCAGGGACAACTGGTGCTAGCAAAGGGGTTGTTATTACGCACGGGAATTTTATATCTATGGTTGAGCTGTTTGTAAGGTTTGAAGCTTCACAATATCAGTACCCTAGTGCCAAGAATGTTTATTTAGCTGTTCTGCCGATGTTTCATATCTACGGCCTGTCACTTTTCGTGATGGGGTTGCTGTCACTAGGATCAAGTATTGTTGTCATGAGAAATTTTGACATTGAGGAGACGGTAAAGGTAATTGATGAGTATAAAATAACTCACTTTCCGGTTGTTCCACCAATTCTGACTGCCTTAACAAGGAGAGCAAAGGATGTTTGCGGAAATAGCTTGAAGACTTTAAAGCAGGTGTCCTGTGGGGCAGCTCCTTTGTCTGGAAAAGCCATAGAGCATTTTTTGGAGTCTTTCCCTGATGTCGATTTGATTCAGGTATACATTGGACATTAACCTTTAAGTTGGCAGCTTCAATGGGCAATACTATGCAGTCTCAAATATTTTTTTTTCAAAATCTTTTTAACTTTTTCTTTAGGATGGGAATTAAAATTTCCGCTCAGAATGTGGGAATCAAGCTTCCATGCGTACAAGATTCAGGATATAACAATGAAAGTTTTTGAAGTTGGAATCGTATACAGAAATGTTAGGTTTCTGTTAGTAGTTGGTTTAATTTTAAATAATAGTGGCATTTGTGCTATTGTAAAGACTGGAATGTTCTGACTGGCCTATCTGGCTGGATCTGGAGGTCCTTTCAGTTTTGGAATATCATGCCATGGATTTATCTTTTCCATAGGGCTATGGAATGACTGAATCGACTGCAGTTGGAACTCGTGGCTTCAATACCAAAACTTTTCGGAAGCATTCCTCCCTAGGACTTCTGGCTCCAAATACAGAAGCCAAAATTATGGATTGTGTTACTGGTTCATTTCTCCCTCCTGGAAGAATTGGCGAGCTATATATACGAGGATCTGGTGTCATGAAAGGTAATAAATTGCATAGCCTTGTTGGGTGCAGTAATAAATTTCCAACATTCTTTCCACTTCAATGGGTAATATGATGTTGTGTTGGGCAAAGTCAAAGGTACTTCTTTTGCATAAGCATCTGTATTACTTGCAATTGACGAGGTAAAAGTTTTGTATATACCGAACTTTTTGGTCAGATGTAGCTCATGATGTTCCTTCACTCGTCCATTCCACAGCAATGTCAACCTGGTGCTTCATATTGAAGCAATTGGTTAAGTATGAGAATTCTATCTCCACTGCATATAGATGGGTGTACAGAAGGCACTCAAGAAGTTGGCATGGCCAACACATCCAAATTAAATCCTGGAAGTCCTGAAACTAAGTCCATAGTCGAGATTTATAATTGCTCCATGAACTATATGAACTGCTAATAACTTGTTGAATGGAATTGTTGGGTTAGAGCTTCTGACCATAAAATGGTCGCTACTGCTGGAGCATGAGATAAGAAATAAGTAATTTAAGTGGTGTTTATCAATTTGGTTGGTTTGATTTGTGATTGAAACTTCACAAAGATTTACACTTATAGCCATGGGAATCATGGTAAAAAACGAATTTCACCTAAGATAGCTCATGCTAAAGTCTTTCCTTATTACAGAAAGCCCTTTATTTTAATCTTGTTTGAAGTCCACTTTTCCTTGTCCAGGCTATTTTAATGATGTTAATGCAACTGCATTAGCGATTGACAGAGAAGGTTGGCTACATACTGGGGACATCTGTTATGTAGATAATGATGGCTATTTCTATATAGTAGATCGGTTAAAGGAGATAATCAAGTGTAAGGGATTTCAGGTAATGATTTCACCTTCAGCATTATAATTTTGAAACACTTTCATTCTGTTTCAATATGGAAGGTAATCAAAATGAGTTCAGGCCAATACAAATAATTTTTAGGTACTGTTATTAACTTGCATGAATTGGCTACACTCATAAATTTGAAAAGCTCCCTAGTGAGAGAATTTGGGAAATTATGAATCTACACGTCTCTTTCAAGTGATTGGCATTCACTAATTGTATCAAATATTTCCTAAGAATGCCAGATCTATTGGTTTGTGATTAATAACGTGATGTTCTTACAGATTGCTCCTGCTGATTTAGAGGCAGTTCTGAGTTCCCATCCTGAGATATTTGATGTTGCAATAACAGCGTAAGTGTGAACCTTCTTATATTTCCATGTTGATTGGACAGTAGTTGAATGTGGTTGCACGGGATTAGGTTATCATTCCCCATAAATTTTCAAAGGACAATACCATGTAGAAATACAATGGGATTGCTATGTCATAATCCCACCAGACACTGAAGATATTATCTTCATACTTTTGCTTGTGGATTTGAAGAAAATTTTTGGTTTGCATACATCTAAAAGGTGACTTTGCAGATACTATTACTCTTGTTTGTGTCAAATATATTGAATTACATCCCCTAATTTTCAAGTGTCCTCTAATGGCTACATATGACTTTCACAAAATAATCGACAAAATATTAGTATATTGTAGTGCTGCTGATGAAGAATATGATGAGATACCAGTGGCATTTGTTGTTAAGAGGCATGAGAGTACGCTGACAGAGGAAGAAGTCATTGACTATGTAACTAAGCAGGTGTCTATTCCGAACTCAGACTGATATTTTCGTGCAGAGAGAATCAGACATATGGCCAGCTGCAGCTGCATGACTCAGCCCTCTTAGCTTCATACCATCTGTTAGGATTTTGTGTATGCTTGTGGTGAACAAACATAGTTTTCTTATGACTCCTTTTCTTTTGTCAGGTTGCACCTTACAAGAAGGTAAGAAAGGTGGTGTTTACAACATCAATACCAAGGTCTGCTGCTGGAAAGATTCTCCGGAGGGAACTCAGGAACTCCTTGACTTCTAGACTATAATGTTGATTCTAAAGCAGGGCCTAAGATTTGTGTGCATTAGGTGTAATGACGTAGAAGGCTTGCTAGGTTTAAGCTTTAGATGTGATCTTTGTTTTCTTTTCCACTTTATCATTATCCTGCGTTGGCCAAGCTTCGATCTCATGGTGATAGAAGCCACCACGAGAAAGTTAAGAGTTAGGCTTAGTAGATGAATGGTATTCTCCTTATAATAGTTAGCAGGTGATGATTCATCAGAATGCTAGTTTTTATAATCAGATGGCTGCAAATTCCAGTAATAGGGAAGGTGGTGTGCTTCCAACGCCGTGCTTGTTTGCTAACGTTCTTTGTAGCATCGGGTGGGGGTAACGAACATAAGTTTTGGGTTTGAAGAAAAGAAATAGTTATTATACGATATTTGATCATCTATGTAGGGATGTATTAATGATTTTGTACCTGCTGGCCTGCAAGAGTAACGCCTTGAGAAACCTCAAAGGGTCGTTACTTTTAACCCTTAAATGTTGGCGAAATTACGGAAGATGGGTATAAGGTTGAAGGAAAATTTTGTTCAATTCGATCAATCAATCTAACGTACTAATATGACATGACATTAAAAAAAAAAAAAAATATGACATGACATTTCAGTAACTTTAGTAAGAATTTGCAACATCCATCAATTTTAAGCTAAACGTGTCAGGATTTTAAAAGGTAGTGTTAAAAATGAAGGATTGTATTTTTTTAAAATAAAATCTATGGTGGTCACTATACTTAAAATAATTTAATCATAATATGCTTTATAAATAAAATTACAATAAAATCATAATTATGTATTATTCTTAATTATTTCTAATTATTATTCTATTAAATTTAAAATTGAATAATATGAAAAGATTAATACATGTTATTTTTTATTTAAAAAGTATAGATTAAAATATGGTGATACTTAAATAAATACATGAATATTTACAAGAGAACAAGTTCTCTAATAGACATAAAAAAGATTGAATTTTTTAAAAAATTATGCATGAAAAAAATATTCAAAATCATTTTAATATTTCTAATTTTAGAATGGCCATAATAAATTGTTATACGTCAATATTGATTTATAAATGTAAGTCGTTTAACTACAAATTTTAAAAATAACATTTTAATTTATTTAATCTTAAATTTAATTTAAGATTATAATTTATATTTATTGTAAACATAATTAAAAACTTAATAAATCACAGTATACTAGTTAGTGTGGTTATTCAGACATAAGGTGATCATGTCCCAATTTCCCAAACGTTAACAAACAGTACAAAGCTGTCAAAATGGCTCCGTTGTTGAATTGCTGACGCAGGAGAAGTGTAAGGACTGGAAATACTGTAATGAAGTTACTCGGGGTACCAATCTTGTATAAATCTTTTTTAGCAGGAATTCATTTCTGCTTTACATTCTCTACATTATAAAGCATCTCATCACGAGATACAGAGCGTTTCTCATTCTGACGAGTAATTGCCTAACACCCAGTTCAATCATCGAAAGAACAATGGAAAAAAGAATTAAGAGAGGAACTATTTAGGCCAATGATTGAAGCAGTTCATATCAATATTAGGCTTTTGTGGCCTCAACTGGGGTTTTGCCCTTGCTGGCAACGGTTTGCTCAAAAAGATCTCTTATTTTCAATCCAATGATCGTTTGGAAGAGACCTGTTCCATTGTTACTTCCTGGGAAATCAGCATTCTTCAGCATTTGTTGGGTCACTTCTCCATAGAACTTGGTGGACATGTTGCTCAAGTGGCTCTCTACATAGATCAGCTCATCTAATCTATCAAACTGTCCATCCATCTCCAAAACAGATACCTGAAATAACAAACAGAACAAGCAAACTATTAGTATCAATCAAACTTACCAAAACAGCAGAATTTGAGCTAGTTTTTCGGAGGAGCCAAGAAAAGAGAAAGCATAGAGTGTATTTTAACTTGAAAACTTGTTCAACTTTGTTCCAATGGCTTCATGAAATTAGATAAAAGGTACCATATGTAAAATTTTAACAAGATACCTCATGGCCATAGTAAGTGTCGGGTCCGTCGGAGAACTTGATGCCAGGATAAGGCCAAGTGAGCTTCCTACCACATGGTATCCATGAAATGGTTGACCCTTCATCAAACAGATAAACAGGGCTAAACAACTGCACTCCTTCTCTCATTATCAGCCTAACTCTCAAGATCTTCCCCTCATTGTCATCTGGAATGAGTTGAGTTGGCAGGACTTCAATTACAGCATCAGCATATTGCTTTTGCGGATCTGAAACCAGGACAAATCAAGGCACTCTGTGTTACACTGTTCTGTTAAACAGGCAGACAAAACTGTTGCATTTTCTACTAGGATTTTGAAGACAATTTGAAATGATGGCCATTTGAAGAGGAAAAAGAACAAACTGTATGAAGTTATGAACGTTCGGAAACAGCCCCTCTATCTGATAGGGATAAAGCTGCGCACTGTTGGACCTCTCTAGACCCTACATTTCAGCGAGACTCTCACTGGATGTTGTTATTTTAAAGTTATGAATGTTCAAGAATTTGGATAACAAAAACATTAGTAATATCACAGTAAAAGAGCAGCTTAGCTGTTGAACCTCAACCCATTTCAAGTATGGAGAAGGTTACACACTGTCTATGAAGAATCAAGTAATCACACAATACTGTGATTATTTGAAGCATACCAATATAAGCATCAAAATCTGGCTTGCGAGCTTCAATGCTAGCTTTAATGCTTTCAAGGCTGTGTCCTCGCTCTGCCATGTCTCTCTGTATATATGTTTGAACATGCTTAGTTCACATAAACAGTAATAAATCACAATCCATGACTTGAATGTTCTGAAAGAGGTTGGCGCAGAGGGATCACCTGAATCTTCCATGCAAATTTAACTTCATTACTGATGTCCAAGTAAATGCTGAAGTCCAATAGTTTCCTTACACGCTCATCAAACCTACATATTTTGAACAGGAAACTAATTGAAATCATCACATATTAACCACAAAACGTAAGTATGGATTCATGAATATGGTCATCCTTTTTCAATCTATTGGCTTAATAGAAACATACAAAGAGCTAGTTTTGTTATGGACTAAAAACGTCCGTGGACTGAAGAACTTGGTTTAACCTTGTCTACCATAAGCCTTCTGCTCGTCTCCACGTATATACTTCTACGGGGCAGCTGTTCTTATACTTTCTATGGTCCATGTACATATACGTGTCACGTAAATAGTATGTGAAACCGTCAATTTCCACAAATTATAAAGAGAATTACAAGGTTCCACAAGCATGCGTATGGTAGAGAGTAGAGACTAAAGAGAAATGATATGCTGCACTTACAGTGGGTGCAGACCTTCAATGACAAGAATCTTAGGAGGCTTAATGAGCTCAGGAGGATCCAAAAGACCAGTAACATGATTGTAAATAGGTTTCTCAACAGCAATTCCATCTTTAAGAGCCTTCACTTGCTCATACATGAGATTAAAATCGTTAGCTGTTGGGTCAAGAGCAGTGACACCCTTTTCCTTCCTTCCAGTCCTATCAAGGGAGTGATAATCATCCAAGCATATGACAGTAGTGGTGTCACTTATGAGTGTGTTTGAGTCTGGGTTGCCACCTTTTGGTGATTGTGCTGCTCCACCAAAAACACTGGTCAACCTCCTCATGAAAGTACTCTTACCACAACCAGAGTCTGCTGCAAGACCAATCACCACGGTATCTCCTAAGCAGGTAATGACATTGCTGCCACACCTACTATTGGTTTTCTTGCCACTGCTATGGAACACTAGATGGTTCTGAGAGAAACCCGATCGGGTCTTCGTTGGTGTGGAGACATAGCATGTTGAATTCAAGGAGTGGGTTGTGTAGACTGTGCAAACAGCAGCCATTGGTATGGTAGACCAAAGAACAAAGCCTCAGCTTCTAGTTCAGCATGGGTAAAGATGGCATTTCGTCTAATATTTTGTTGAATTGAAAATTAGAAAAGAGATGGAATTGTCGATGAGGTGATGCCACTTTGTGATGGAGAGAGGTATGGAGACGCTTGCTTGGTTGCTATTTATTGCAGTTTGGAAGAGAGAAAATTTGAGGTTTAGTGGCACACAGATTTAGTTTTTGGTGTGTAAAAAACAAGTTTTCATCTCTTAAAAAAAAAAAAAAAGTCCGGTAGTTTGGCAAGCCCAAAAGGCACCGCACACCAGGTTTGGACTTGGGTGGGACTCCTATAGTTTACTTCTAGATGACCTTAACAAAATCGGCTGCTAGACGGACGCCACTTAATATGCTACTATACAGTATATACCAATGGTTTTAATATACAGTATATACCAATGGTTTTAAAACTAGATCGCACCGATCAGTTTAATTGAGAGAAGTAAGAACCAAGCTGCTGTCTAGTTGACTTGTGTAGAAATAAAAATACCGTAAGTCATCTTCTTCTTCAGGTCTTTGTCTTCAAACCTTTTTCAACGGCTCCAGTTAAACTTTAATTTCTTATAATTTTAGTTTTGTTCAATATTTTTTACTGTCTCTTATTCTTCTTTCCTTTGTCTTTGTTCTATTCTATGTATTGTCTTCTTTGTGCCGGATCACAAGTTACCCTCCTTGTTGGTAATATGAGAGACAGAGAGATAACACAAGTGTGAAACTCCTTTGCCTTGTTTTTTTTAGGTAAAGAAAGAGCTAACGACTAGCTAGACCGAATAACAGGATTAATGTGCCGAGTGCGACTAACAGCCATGCGATCATCATTGAGAAGTCGCCCTATAACTCCTTTGCCTTGTTGGTAATATGCCAAAACCATAAACACTAGTGTTTATCAAGACAAAATATGATAAGTTGGATTGCCATATTTATAAAGCCTCACACTGATAAAATACCCTTCAGATCTTCTGTACCCAATAACCCTGTGCCGCTTGTTCCCCTTGCATCCAAGCCAACTTATCATATTTTGTCTTGATTTCAGTCCATATGTTGCTTCATTGATCCCATAAAAAAAAAGAAAATTAAAAGAATTGTTGTATCATGTATGATTGTATCAAGTTGGAGATGGTTTTTCCAATTAAATTATTTCTCTGTTTCTTTTTATTTTACTTAAAATTTGGAAAACTAGTCTAGTTTAATTTAGTTATCGAGTGTTTTAATACACAAAATCAAGGCATCTATTTTTATTTTAAACCATTTACAAAAACAAGGTATATGGTAAATAAAAGCTTTTCACTCACTTGTATGTCTTTCCTTTTTAACTTTCCTATTACCTCATTTTAATACAAATGTTATTAACTATACTGATTTGTCAACTACAATGTACTCAACAGGACAAGTATTTTCAATATATTTTGCTTTCCTATAATGTCCAAATCTTATAGTTGTGTACAAAAATTAGAATTATTTTCTTATTTTTCGGTTGAAATTATAAAGGAAAATATGTAATCGCCAGAAAAAATTGATAAACTTAATATCCTTTACTCGTGATAAGTCTGACCTAACAAGGAATTATTTTTCTCGCTCCTAAATATCGAATAGAAATATTCAATATAAATGCATGTTTTACGGTAAAATATTTAATGGAGGAGGAATTTAGGGAATGAAGAATATTATGTTGGCCTTAAGGATAATATTGCTTCTTACAAAAGGGTGTCGTTTAATGTACGCGAAAGGATTGGAAATTATTTGCAACAAGTATAAAAAAAAAAGGAAAATAAAGAGACTCCTAATATATCTTTTGGATATGATTAAGCACAGCAAGTATTAGATAAGGGAAAAGAGAAAGTTATCATTGATATAGATTCTTACTTTTTATCTAAGTGCTACTTTGAAAGTATTTATGATCACAAATATGTACTTTAAAATTTAGTGACAAATAAACATTTTTCAAGTCATAATATATTAAAGAGTGAAAAAGAAAAAGAGGTCTATACTATTATTTTGGATAATAAATTTTGGGATGCCTACTTGATTATTGTGAAGATTGTGGCTTTATTTGTAAGGTTGTTGAGGATTGTTGACTCAGAAGAGAAGTCATCTTTAGGGTATATATATATGATGCAATGTATAGAATTTGTAAAACGATTATGAATCTTTTTTAAAGAAAGGAAAAATTATACAAGCCTTGCATATATATTTTTGACCAATGATAGGATAAGCATCTTACTTAAAGGATCCTCCGGCTTACTTTCTTAATCCTTATTACTTATATAATGGAGATATATGAACATATGTTGATGGTATAGGTGGTCTTTTTGATATGATTGAATGCAAATGAGTTTTCTTTAATAAAAAGCAATTAAATGCAATAAATAAAATTGAATTGTATCATAAAGGTTTAGGAAATTTTGCTAGATCTTGTACAAAGAAAGCACTTACGATTAAAAAAAAAAACCACTACTGTAAATTTTCATACTTTTAGTTTATCATTTAATTACTAATAATATATTTTTTATGTTTATAACTATTGGTAAAAGTACTCTACAATTGAGAAAACTTGTATTAGATTACTTAGTCAAATAGTTTTTGCATAAGCCTGTGGACGTAATCGAAGTGTTGTTTAATGTATTCATGTAAAAAATGAAACTGCCTGCAATATTAGGGACTCATGATTTTGTTTATATTACTTATAATCAGACGATGAAAATAAGTATTTTTATTTATTAAATTTTATTTTAAAATAGTTATACTTTTTATTATTAATTTTATAATTTCTCTGTTATGTATTTAAAGCAAATAGTAAGAAGAGAATATATGATTTAATTGATATCGATTATATTGACCGTATTGATTTTTTGATCGAATGAGAAGAACCATTGCTTGATGAAAAAGTGATTTATAAAGAAAATGCATTTTTCATAATGAATGAATTAAAAACATATACCGATAGTCAATTAATATCTTATATATTTAACGTTAACGGTATAATATATTATAAAATTACAATAGAGAACAATTACATGCATAACTAATTTGTAATCTTTTTATATGAAAGTATGATCTATGAACATTTAATTAATATCGGAGAATTTGAAGCTTTTGAAAATGAGAAGAAACAATTTCTTTCATAAACATAATTGGTTTTTATTGTTATTATAAGTTTTATGTTAAATTCAATTTTATTAAATTTATTATATATTAATAGACATGGGTATAAAGACAGCCTTTTTCGGAGTTTCTTAGGAACATAAATTGACCGGACGCAGAAAGCTTTTCAGGGGCAAGTTGTAATGCGACTCATTAACTCGTTATTTGAGTTATTTAGTATGAATTGGTGAATTGATATAATCAATTAAAATTATTAAACAAGCTTGTATTTTAAATGTTGGTTCATAAGCCAAAAAAAAAGCTGGGTTGCTTGCGAGGTATTTTAGGAGGGCTCTAATTATGATAAGATACATTTAAATCATCCATACTCAAATTAATCATCACTCAAGCCGGATAGATCCCTTACAAAAGGTAAAACTCTAGTCTCAAATTTTAAACAGTCATATACACGAGAGAGGTTAAAACCCTGGTACGAAATTTTGTGCAGGGGAAGACGACTTTTTGATGACAAAAAGAAGGGCGTCGATTGTTTATACTGAAAGTTACGAGGCTTGACATTTGTATTAAACCCTGGAAATTTCAGCGGACAACTTGCTTTGATTGTCTGGTCTGGAGATAATTTGTGACATGAAAAAGGCACTCACAGCCTCCTAACTACACTGCAAACAAACAGTGGTTTAATAGAAAGCAGCTTAAATTAGTCAAATTAGGAAACGAAGAAGTCTTGAGATTTTTTCTTATTTCAGTTTTTCACTTTTTCTGTTTCAATTTTTTTTCCAATAATAGTAAACCGATCAATCATTTCTGTGAATGATATTTGATCTAAGGTTAAGAACATCTTGTTTCTGATTTCTCCGATAACAAAAGCGGTCGCCTGTGACATCTTATAAAGTGGCAAATTCTTCCAAAGTACTAACCAACTACCTAGAATCTGCCATCTCGTCGGAGGCACTACTGAAAATGAGGACGTAATACCATTTCCTTGCTTTCCCCGGAGAAGGGCGAACACAAATGGAAATCAACTCACCATGTTGAGATCGGAAATGGTGTTTCCGGATCAATTGAACTACCAAGTAATCTCCATCTACTTCCACACTTCAAGAATAATCAATGCAGATATCAGTGCTTCAATTGTGTCTGAAATAAATGCCTTGGTCTCTTCTGTTTGTTCAGTTCATCTTGGTCATCTGGTTCTCTAGGAGGTTCTTCTCCAGCTATGTTGTGATGTTTTGCCATCTATGTAGTTTTTTGGGATTTTCTTTTCTCCAGGGTTTCTTCTCTGTTTGGTGGAGATGAGTCTTCAAACTCTCTCTTGTCATGTACATATTTTCATATTCATATTTATTAATTCTACTTACTGATTTACCAAAAAAAAAAAAATGGAGGATCGATTATCGAGAAAGAATCAACAGATATCCCATGTTCAAGCCGAGTACATTTCAATCGATGTAACTGACATAATCACCAGAACAAGATAATCAAGCAAGCAGTGTAGGATGATACAAGCAGAATTTACTAAAACCCTGAAGCAGCAGCAAGGCAAAATCGGGTTCAGGCTATCCAACTTAAGGATCTTACTTGTGTCCCCTGAAGTACAGATAAATTTTCTGCACAAGCCAAAGAAACCAAGTCAGAGCATTACTCTTCATGTAGATGAACTAGAAGATACAAGAATACAAGTGGCTGAGTTTTGATTTACCCTTTTGATAAATACAACAAGAACTATATTAAGTGTCTTTGAGCAATTTTGACTAGTCTGTACAAATGGTACGATCCTTTATCTTGAGAAACAATTTTCTCCATTTCTCTTATTATTTTCTTTTCATTCTACTTCTCATTTTGTTCACAGCTCTGACAGCAAAAGCACATTCAATTTCATAATGCTTTTCATACTGCTATAAACAATACCAATGATGTAGACTATAGATCAATATGAACAAGGGCCTAGACCTAGGTAATCCAAGTCAAATTTTGCGTCTTTAATAAAAGTGTCCCATAAGGTTAGCATCCTGAGAACTAAAAATGCTAACCTCCTCAGGTCATTTGATATACTCAAAACACCTAAAACCTAGACCAATATCTAACAACTTCAAACACCATGGCATTAAATGGCAATGGCTGCAATCACAACAACTGAGCAAACAAATTATGACCAATCACCTGGATAACCCACACGCTAAGGAGTGACTCGAGACAAAATAAGCCAAATCCCACAAAGTAGAATATCTGCATGACAAACAAAGATTTAGTTGGACATGAAAATCAGTAGCATTGGGAGGAAGAAAATCATGACATGACTACTAATTTGGATAAGTGTTGAAAAGGTGTCAACTTAAGCATCAAAAGGGAATTTCTACCAGGGATAACAATGCAGTTAGATGCCTCAAAGTTCATCAGGAAGTGGAAACTTTTATTTAGAAACATTTAGAATAATATGAAAACTCAATAAACCAGTTATAAAAGCAGTTATCTGATTTGAAATTAACCATAAAAGATCACTTTGCTTCTCTATACATTACATGAACTTAATTAGCACCGGCTGCTAAGCAATACTAGGAAATTTCATCCTAGTGTGATTAAACAATATAAGGCTATGTGGAAATGACAAGATCAGCACACAATAGAACTTACCCCAACCAACACGCTATCAGAAATGACATCAATTGCAGCAAGTATGCCCCTGCAATTGAAAATATGGAAAATTGAGAGCTCAAAGTACAACTCATAACATTTTACCTCACATGGCATATACATGAATAAGTCAATTTCATGTGATCTCCTCAGGTAATTTGAAATGGATACTCTATGCACTTACGTCAAGGACTTCCCGTGGAAGACAACAGGTGGGGCAATCGCAGCAAATATAGAGAATGCAAGGTGAAGCTGCATTTAAACAATATCAATAGCTGTCAGAACAAGTTCAACAGAAGAAAGTAAATACACCATCTACTGACAAATGTTGGAAGCTCACCATGTAGAACAAGAAAAACCAGCCGAATTTCAATGCACTGTCCGTCCTGTAAGTTGAAAATAGAAGTAAATTCAATTGGTTTAAGTGCTATAAATTGGATTACTCAAGTTAAGCTGAGCACATCTATTTTACTCGCATTACTTTTTATCAAGGTAATAAAGCTGTCAGAAATGTCTTGGGATCACCAACTGCTCTGCAGCATGAAATAGAAAGGTCGTTTTTTATGGTTCAATCAGGAGTCTTATCATAATTGGGAAGCTATACTTCATCAAAAATGAGTTCGGGAATATTTTAAGAGAGTAACTATGCTGTGTACCATCATATCTGATGCTAACAACTAAGGTGTTTTTTGTTCTATTCATCACGGAAGCTTTGCATGTGTTGTGTCAGGTAATTATTACATTCTAGCTCTTTATGCAGCATTGTTTTCAAAGTCATTGTTTGATCCATGTTACAGTACGTCTTTTAGTCCTTTGAGTTGAGACATTCTAAGATAAAAGAAAGAGGGTCATGAAACTTGCCTCATTGCTCGATAGAGAGGCCTATACCATAGAACATATGAGAGAGGACATCCAAGCAGAGCATATATTGTTGACAGGAGAAAAATCTTGACACCTACACGTAATTAGCTTCTTCAGTAGTGAAAACATAAATTTTTGTTGTTGAATATACTGGATGACCACTTCGTTAATTTAACTGGAAATGAAGCACTCACCTCCACCTTTAATCCAGCAGACCATTACAGCAATTACGTTATATGAAAGACAAAGAACTATACCTGCATGTGCCACATGAAAAGATGATCAGTAGTTCACCACCATGGGTTAATATTTAAGCGGATAATAACTGTATTTTTGTTAGTCGCATCTATCCTCAGAAAGAACTTGCAACACTATCATCTAGTTGCTTCTAGTCTCCCACAGAGAAGTTGCAACACTAACATGTATTCCAGTTTTACCGATTACATTTTACTTTTGTCTTCTATTGCGTAAGAATCAGATTACATATCACGCAATATAGACACAAAAATCTCACTGCCTAAAAAAGCTCAAAAATGAGCAACAAAAACTTTGAGCACTGCTATTTCCACAATTTCCCATCTCAGTATTAACATGCCCAGTCCTTTCAATTGCCAAATATTGAATATCAAACTGAGACTCCATTTGTGTTTAGAAGTATAAGGGGGAAGAACAGTTCTGACAAAACAGTTATATACACAGAGAAATTATGCATTAAGAAATTTCTAGTTCTATGATAAAAGTACATCAACCATTTCCAACAAAAAAATAAAAGCAGGAATAAATTCATATAATTTTCTATTATAAGAAAAGGAAGAGTTCCAATACCTAGCCAACTTGCAAAAGCCAAATATTGCAGTCTCTGGGCATGAATAGGTATTTCATTTGCTATATCATGATGGATTATTGGAAAGAAAGGGGGCCAGTTTCTATCATCTACAGGGACACCAGCTGATATTTGATATTAAATCCAAGACGGTTAGTTATCCACTTGGCTAAACAGAAGCATAAAACCACATACAAACCCGTAAAAAAAAAAAAAAGGCAGCATAAAAACTCTGTGGGCTGCAATCTTGGTACTCACCTTTGGAAACAGCATCTTCCCTCCTTTTGATTTCCTATACAAAGTAAAGGCAACAATTAAGATTAAGGTCATGTTGCACTATCATTATTTTCCACAAACCAACATCAAACAGTCAAGCATATCACAGTTACGCAAGTACACAATTCTAAGCAAACAGAAACTTCTTTTAAACATCAGAAACCACAACTGTATTGTCTAAAGAAACCTGTTCTCTCCGTTTAAGCTCCGCTTCCCAATTTGCAAGCTCTCTCCCCTTTTTCTTTGAATCCTGCATGACACATAAGTAAAATTATAGCATACGCGAATTAAAAAAAAATAGAAATCATGAAATGTAATTACACTCATGGTATCAAGCGGAATGTCCACAGTTGCATCATTATGTCCGAACCCAACAGGATGGGATCCCAACGTAGGCATGCGTGCCTTCGATCCAGGAGCAGCGGAGCCATTCTGTCAATGAACAGCAAGCACATACAGTTAACCGGCTTTGATTGTTCAATTTTGAAAAACAAAAATCTTAAACAATGCAGATCCAAATAACTAAACTAACCCTGGGCTTGAACAAGATTACTAAGAATTAAAAGTAAATAAAACTCAAGCCGAGAAGCTAAAAATAGGAGCAGATCTGAGGGAGGACAGAAATGGAAGCGAAAGAAAAGAATTTTAGAAAAAAAAAAAAAGTGGCTACCGAGAAAGGATTAACTTCATCTTCATCGAAGGGATTGGGATCGTGGCTGTACCGACTCATTTTGCTCTTTTCTCCAACAAAATCGCACCAATTCTAATCTAACCAACAATCAACACTAGTAAGCAAGCGGTGTATGAATGTGTTTCCTTTTTTTGCCTTTGCTTTCGGGTGACGCGGGATTATCACCTGGAATTTTATTTTCTTGGCTGCCCCTCTCTTTTTCAATATTTGCGCCTTTTGCCACTTTCGTCATTTTGCGTTGTGGCTGAGGTGGTCGTACGAGGTGGTGCCACCGCATTTCGAAGTTTTGAAATTTGGCCACGGCAGATGAATGTCACGTGAAAGCAGCCTCGCGCCCGTTGTCGGTTACAGTCACTAACGAAAGTGATGTGATCACGGCACATGGGTTAATGGATGTGATGTGATCCCGTTGCTATGTCATAAATTATACATGTAAAGAGTTTAATTACTCAACTTTATAGAGAATTATATAAAAGAAATTAAATTTTAAAAGTTGAATTTAAATAGAACAAATTTAACTGTATTCCTTGACTTCCTCTGCCAGAGCTAGGAAATCAGAAAGAAGTTTGAAAAGCTTAGGAGTCATCAAACGAAATGATTAAAAACAAAAGAAGAATATGGCATCCAGTATTATTTAACACAACCCTTTATTAATTATACTAATCGCCATGAAGGGATAGAATACCTTTATTCGTATTATTGTCTTCTGAAAAAAGATTCAGAAAACAAAATATTCCCCTGTTAAATTGCTAATAAATAAGAAAGTGAGACATTTAGGACGAATTTGATGATTTATTCAGATACGCAACTATGGCTATATATATAGCCTTACAAAAACATAATGTAAAGAAATAGGCTACCAACATCTCCAAACTTCTGATAATATAAGACTAAGCCTTTATTTGGTTGAATTTATACTAGTAGAACTTTTATTAGTAGGGCTTTTTTTTCTGTAGATCTTTTCTAAAAAAAACTTTTCTAAGAAGTCAGTTGATTGTTTGGCTGTCATTTAAAAAAAACTTTTTTGAAAGAGCTTCATACAGTAGACTGTTTGACAACATAAAAATAAAGAGTACTTTTAATTTTAACTATATTTTATTATGTAATAAAAATTATTTATGCATATAAAAATTATTTAAAGTATATTAAACAGTATGCAAAACACAATATATTAATTATTATATAATTTTAAACCATATGAAACATAAATGAAAATATATCTAACCAAATCTT
>JANIPN010000005.1:17611102-17631881 GCA_027478595.1 Erythroxylum anguifugum
TTCTTATTACTGTTTTATTATTGTGATGCCATGGGGAGTTTAGTGGTGGTTGTCAGTAGTGGTCTCTTATCGTAGAGTATGTACCGGAATGACCTACGGGCGTTCTGGTGGGTACTCTAGGGTAAGGGGGCGCTACATTTATTCAACTAACAAAAACAAAGATATTGACTAAGTCGTAACAATACGTCCCTTGAACTAAATGTTAAGCATTTAGTTTACATCAGTCTCCAGATAAACTCCTAGAAGCTTGCGCATCCTCTGAAAAGCATCCAACTTTAGTGGTTTAGTCATCACATCAGCCAACTGCTCCTGCGTTCTACAGTGGACCAGTTTCATTGTACCAGCATTTGTGAGGTCTCGAAGGAAATGAAAGGGTACATCTATATGTTTACTACGACCATGCATTACAAGATTTTTTTATAGCTTGATCGCAGAGTTACTATCACAGTAAATAACAGTTGTTTCACCTTGATTATGACACAACTTTTCCATTACCCTCCTCAACCAGACTACCGAACATAAACATGAAGCTGCAGCTATAAATTCTGCCTCAGTAGTTGACAGACTTACTACAAGTTGTTTTGTAGATGACCAAGATACAACCCCTGAGCTCAACAAAAAATACATATCCTGACGTGCTTTTTTTGTCTTCTAAGTCTCCAACATAGTCACTGTCAGTGTAAGCAATAAGCTCATCACCTCCTCCCTTATTGTAGAGAATTCCAAACCCAATAGTTTCTTTTAAATACCTCAATACCCTTTTTGCTGCCTACAAATGAAGCTTAGTTGGATTTTCCATATACCTACTAACAAGACTTACCACAAACACCATATCAGGTCGAGTAGTCGTGAGGTATATGAGGCTTCCTACTATTTGTTTGAAGTAAGTCTTGTCCACCTTAGCTCCTTCTTCATCCTTCGTGAGCTTAAAGTCCGGAACAATTGGATTATGGACATGATTGCATTCATTCATGCCAAACCTTTGTAGCACCTCTTGAGCATATTTCTTTTGATTGATAAAAATTCCATCAAATCTTTGCTCAATATCAAGAACAAGGAAATACCTCATTCTTCCAAGATCAATCATGTCAAACTCATTGTTCATGAAGGTTTTGAATTCTACAAACATCTATTCATCATGTCCAGTAAAAAGAAGATCATCAACATACAAACTTACAATCAATATGCTGCCATCTGTTCTTGTCTTCACAAACAACGTATGTTCATAGTCTCACTTCTTAAAAGCTTCCTTTAATAAATAAGCTTCTATGCGGCTATACCAAGCGCGATGAGCTTGCTTAAGTCCGTAAAGCGACTTTTTTAACTTATAAACTTTCTGCTCACTTCCTTTCTGGACATAGCGACATGGCTGCTCCATATAGACATCTTCACTCAACTTACCAAGTAAGAATGCCGACTTTACATCTAGCTGGTAGACAGACCATCCTCTTTGAGTTGCAAATGCTACCACTAAGTGTAATGTTTCAATTCTAGCCACAGGAGCAAACACTTATGGGTAGTCTACCCCATATTGTTGAACATATCCGTTTACTACGAGCCTGGCCTTGTATTTATTTACATCTCCATTTTCATCAAACTTGGTCTTATAAATCCATTTCACTCCAACTTTCTTTCCTCCTTCAGCTAAGTCCACCAACTCCCAAGTCTCATTTTTCTTTATTGCCTCCATTTCGATGTCCATGGCTTTCCTCCATTTCTCACACTTCATGACATATTCATAGTGAATTGGATCAGTAGTAGCAAACATGATCCAATGAGCTGCATCTTCATCAGAAAGTCCATCTCCAGTTTCATAGTCATTCATCCAAATAGGTGGTCTCATGTTTCTCCTTTCATTTGGCTGTGAAGATGCGCCTTCAAATAAATTGCTAGACGAAGTGTCTTCCTCTGATTCTTCTATCTGATTTTCACTTATTTCTTCTGCTCCTTTATTGTCGCCACAATCTAAGTTGCACAAGAAATATCTTCATATTTTTTTCATTCCACTCCCAGTGTTTATCTTCTTCAAATACAATATCCCTACTCACTATGATCCTTTGAGAAATTGGATCGTAAAGTCTATATGCTTTGATTCTTCACTGACTCCAAGTAGAATACATTGTAAGCTTTTATCATCTAGCTTGGTTCTCATTTTGTCAGGCACATAACGTTGGAGATACAACCAAAAACTCTAAAATAGTCAACTGATGGCTTGACTCCACTCCAAGCTTCTTTTGGGGTATGATTTTTCACTGTCAATGTAAGACTACGATTCAATACATATACTGCCTAATTTACTGCTTTTGGCCAAAAGGTTTTAGGAAGCCCTTTTCCAGAGAGCATGCTACGAACTAGATTCATAATAGTTCTAATTTTTTGCTCAGTGCCTCTGTTTTGTTGTGGCGCGTAAGTAGCTATCAATTGTCTTTGTATACCATTTGTAAGACAAAAACTTGTGAATTCTAGTGAAGTAAACTCTCCTCCTCGATCTGTCCGCAATGCTTTAAGGAACAAGTTTGCTTCCTTTTCAACACGGATCTTGAATCTTTTAAAAATAGACAAGGCTTCTGATTTATCTGTTAAGAAATAAACCCACGTTTTCCTGCTATAATCATCAGTAAAAGTAATTAAATACCTTTTGTTACTGTTAGAGGTGGGCTTGATTAGTCCACAGATATCAGCGTGGACTAACTATAGATTTTATGTGGCCCTCTATATGCTCCTCTTTGAAAAAGAATCCCGTTGTTGCTTCCCTATCAAACAGTAGTTACATTGCTTGAAAGGAGTCTTTATTAATGGAAAACCATTCACCAAATTTTTCTGTTGAAGAATCCACAAGCCTTTATAGCTTAGGTGTCCATATCTACAGTGCCAAAGGTGCACCTCATCCTCTGTAATTGTGTTAAAACAGGTGGATGGTATGGGGTCAGATGTGGCACGCAGCATGAACATTCTATTCAATCTTTTCTTTGTCTCCATGATTAAGCCTCGTTCAGGATGAAACACCTTACATTTTTCTTGTTGAAACAGAATGGTAAGGCCTTTCTCTTGTAGTTGCACAATACTCAGAAGATTTTTTTAGATCTGGTACATAAAACACCCTTGTGATAGTCTGCACATTTTTGTTGACCTTTAGTCTTACATTTCCTTTGCCTATCACAGCCATGCTGGAATTATTGCCAAGTTTTACCGACTCCCTAAAATTTTCATCAAAGAAGGAAAAATATTCCTTCTTTCCACACATGTGATTACTGCAACTTGAGTCCAGGAACCACGTAGCTTCCATTTTTGCCTCATTAGTAGTCACATATGCCATCAACAACACCTCTTCTTCTTAAGTCTCTACATAATTAGCCTTTTTCTCCTTGCTTGAACATTCCCACTGAAAATTTCCAAGCTTGTGACAATTATACCACTCCACAATAGCTTTGTTGAAGCCTTCTCTGCCTCTGCCCCTTACTCTTCCTCTACCTCGTCCTCTACCTCCATGAACGATCTTTAGGGCATGTTCTTTGACATCATTTGAACTCAAATTCTATTAACGTGTTAAATAATTAACGGCTAACATTATCTTTAGTTGGATTATTATAATTTTATATTTCATACAATTATTTTTATATTAGATAATTCAATCCCAAACTCTAACATAATGAATTTACTAATCACCACATTTTGGATGAAATAAATAATTCATCACACCATACTCTATGGCAAATTAAAGACTAAGAGGAAACCTAAAACTTTGAATTGGCTCGAAAGCTGCACTGCCAAATGTGATGCCCTAGGAAATATAATAACAAATTCACGTTTATTAGGTGATTAAATGTACAAATTGTCTTATGATATTTTTTAAAATAGTTCTCATCATTATTTCTATTACCAATTTATATGTTAACATTTATAAAATGGTATTTTTATCACCTTAAAAATTAACTTTAATAAGTTTCTTTTAAATCTTTGTTAAAAGACTGTTAACTTGTCGAACGTGATAGAATTAGCTAAAAGCTAATACAAGCTGTTGATTGTCAAACAGAGCCATAAATTGATTCCTTTAGCCAATAAAATTATATTAAATCCTTTGGCTACATTGATCCACATTATGGTGGATATGAGAGTTTTGGTTGAGACAATGGTTTGGAATCACGTTGTTAAAAGAAAAATCTATTAGTATTTTTCTAATATCGCATCAACAAGAGAGGGTTGTTAACAAACAGTGTGGTCCCCCATCTATATAGGTTAGATTTTTTTAAAATGTATTTTTTGGTTCTATCTCACCATGAAATGAAGAATTTTTCTTATATTTTAATAAATCTTATTATTTTTAACATCTCAACGTCAAATTTTTTATTTTAGTTGTCCCTATTAGCCTGGATCGTTTATTTGTCGAGGTAAGCTGTCTTTTTTATTAAATATTGTTAAATCAAGGGAGGTTCCAATTAATGTTTTGATGATAACAAAACATAAATAATAATACTAATAATAAGTTTAATATTGTTGATGATAAGGAATATGAGAAGAAGATATCACTGAATTGAAGGATTATGAAAGAAAAGATGAAGATTGCGATCTTTAATATCAATGTCAAATCCAGAGGAAGATCAAGATACATATAGGTTATTTTATGTATTACTTATTGTAAGCTAAACTTGATTGTTTTTTATAGTTTAAAAGGCTCACTGTTACAGGTTTAATTTTGAGGCTAGCAAAATCCACCTTTCCTGCCTTATAATGCTATCAAGTATCCCCACTTGATTCATAAAAAATCCTTCTCCAAGGAAAAATGAAAATTGTTAAGTTAAAATTACTTTACACTAAATAATTTTGATGAAGAACAAATAATGAGACGGAAGCAGATACAATAATGAGATGAAAGAAAATGAGACGAAAGCAAATATGAGACGGAAGACAAAATGAGACGCAGACAAATATGAGACGGAAAGCAAAAATGAGACGGAAGCAGAAAACAAAATGAGATGGAAGCGGAAAGCAAAAATGAGATGGAAGCGGAAAGCAAAAGTGAGACAGAACAAAATGAGACGGAAGCCAAAGCTGAAAATGAGACGATAGAAATTAGACGAAAGAAATTGAGACGAAAGACTTGATACCACGTTGGATGATTAATCAGTTTGAGTTAGTTACAGAACTCAACTGAATAACTGATTCTTCAAAGATCAAGAAACAAGAAGAAAGAAGCAGTTATCAAAAAGCGGTTAAAGACGAAGGCTATAAATATGAGTCGGAGTCGAAGACTGTAGAAGTTAAAGATTTTAGAGATTTTCAAAAGAATTAGTGAGATTCAAAAAGCTAAATCTTGTTGTGCTAAACTTAGAGCTATTCTTCTTTGTAACAAAGCTCGAAATATCTTTCAGTTGAAAGAGGAAAAGCAGATAGCCTGAAGAGGCTAAGTGTGAAAAGAATACTTGTTGTAAGAGACCTGAAGAGGCTCGAAGAAAATGATATTTATATCTTTGCAAAGTATAGTGAAATCTCAGAAAGGATTCTGAGGACTGGACGTAGCCCACGGTTTGGGGTAAACCAGTATAAATATGTCGTATCGACTCTCTCTCAACTCTTAAGCTCTCAACTATTAATCTTACTATTTCATACAAGCATTTAGAAAATAAATTGCAATATTTCACAATACTGATTTTCAATAGTTTTGAGAAAAGGCAAGTTTTAAAGAAATCTTCAAAAAGGGGATCATCGAAAAAGAATACACAATTCAACCCTCTCTTCTTGTGCATTTTGTATATCGAATATTAAGTCTATACTAACATGTGATTTACTTCAATTGGTATCAGAGCTTGGTGTTCAAGAACCACCGTAACAAAGTGTGGATAAAGATCCATGGCGGAATCACACATATACATAGCTGAAGGTGCCTCAGTCACTAGACCTTCTGTGTTCAATGGAGAAGACTACCATTACTGGAAAGACAGGATGCAGCTCTTCATCGAATCTACTCATAGCTGGAAATGTGTTTATGTTAGTTAGAAATCAACATTTATGTTTATGATGCTTACGTATATTAGTTGGAAATATGCGTGTAATTAACATATGTGCTTATCTTGCTTATGTATGGAAATTTTTGTTAGAAACCAAACAATTCAATTAAATAAACGAAATTAACATACCTTCCATTCAATCAAAGTGAACATATTAAACTTAGTTACGTTCTTCTGAAACATTTTATTATGGTTTCAAGTAGGAAAAATACATAGCAATAATAGACATCACCATAAAAAATATTATGAAATATATCACAAACACCTTCTTCAATAGTTGTTCTTATTGATAACAAGCTTCAGTTTATACTCTATATGTTTTATTTTCTCTTCAAACTATATTTTCTTATATATTCCTTAATTTTTTAGTCTTTTAATAACTTTCTCACACATTTCTTTGTCTTCAATTGTCCTTTTGTTACTCATAACTAATTAGTTCTTCAAGTTAGCATTTTCTATCCTCAATTTGTATATAACATAAACTAAGTTACCATGCCGATGAGAAAACTTGTAATTCGCAACCTTACAATAATCATCAAAATAAAAATTCATTATAATCTAATAACCCAAAATATTCAAATTTTATTAAAATAGTTAAATAAAACTTACTAAATATTTTAAACACTTATAAACATTCCACATAGGATTTGTACTACTCTAATAAGTCTTTACAAATAAGTTAAAGCCATACAAACATTAAACACAAGCTGAAGAATCATTATTAGTTAAAGACCTAAAGTATAATGGCTATAATTTTGATTGTTACATATGGTTCTATGGTCTGGTGTTTCAATCTTTAAGTTAGGTGACAAGACAAGATATGTTTCGATGGTGTGATTTAGGTTTCAAAAGCTAAGCATAAGGCAAGAACAAATTTCAATGAGATTTTTATATGGAATTTTCTTGGCTAGAAGAAAATTTTCACATGTTGATATTAGGATTTATTAATGTTGAGTCTAAATAAATAAGTTAATTCAATTAGTTTGTTTATTATAAAATGATGAAATAATAAATAATATTTATAAAATAGAAAAATATTTTTTAGAATAAAAGTAAAATTTAGAAAAGTCATGTTTACATCAACGTAGCCTAATTTACTTAGCTAGTATACCCCGTCTAACAGATTAACAATTTCGTGATGAAGAACTAACAAAAATCTAACGAAGTTGCATTTTTTATTATAAAACACTATGATACAAATTAGTGTCAAAGTCAATAATAAGAACTAATCTAAACTTTTTGCAAAACGTTAAAGGATGATGTGTCCATTTAAGCTTAACTTGGTACATTGTTTTTATGCAATTTTAATATGGGAACAAAAAAATTATACCATAATTATATAACATGTCATATATGTTTTCATTAATATTTTACATAAATTGTTCATTTCTTAATTTTTTTAAAAACTAGTATCTAATTCCTAATATTTGTATTTTCATCTTTGTGCAATTTAACACACAAATAAATGCCTTAAGTTGAGACTACAAGTAGGGCGAATCAAGTGATCAGTATGCTCAGTGTTATGGGTGAAGCACATGTAGTTCCTTTCTATCTAAATTTTATAAGAACATAAGCTTATGACAATGGAAATAATGTGCCTAAATTCATTTTGTAAGGACTTGTCTTCTATAAGCCTATTGATTATTGCATGAAACTCATTGGTATTGCTAAATATGTTGATCCATTCTTACAATTTCCTTAAGGGATGATTGAGTCGTAAATATTTATCTTCAAGCCCCTCTTGGGGATTATAGTCAAGGATTATATGTGAGAGGTCCAAGGGGTAGTTCCTCCAGCTATTTCCTTATATCTATGCCTTAACTTTAGTATCAATTAAGAACACAACTCTTAACTGTGCATTGTGGTTGGACTGATAAAGAGATCTAGCTTTGCCCTAGTTGTCAAAAAATAGGGAAGCCTTTTCCCCATTTCCTATTATGCATAAAATAGAGCTAGCTAGTGAGTCTTTTAGCTTGAGTAATTGTGACATGAACTAGGTGCCTCTATAGGTAGAAATCCGATCCCATAAGTTACTATTTTGCAACATATTGACCTTAATCCATCTAAACTATAATGTGTCCTTACCTTCCAATAATCTCCATAGTCTTTTGGCTGATAGGATTTTGTTGGTAAGGCTGAGTTTAGTGATTCCCAACTGTCCTTCAATGATTGACTTATAAACTTCATCCCAACTTACTTTGGCCTTAACTCTTCCTGTCTTTCTCCTTTTGCATAGGAATGCTTTCATAATTTTCTCAACTGTCTTAATGGTAGTATTAGAGAGTAGAATATGTGCTGACTAGTATATATGTAAGGAGTTTAGCACTAATTTGATCAAACATCAGTCTTCCCATATGTGAAAGGTCTTTGTGAGTTTGATGGCTTACTCTTTTGAATTTTTTTTCCACAAGAGGGATGCAATCCCTATACATTAATATTCTAGCCACTTTTGGACAAGATTAATTAGCTATTGTTGTAGTTCACTTGCAGCCCTGATAAATCTTTAACATTTTGAAAGTTGTGATAATTATGAGTAAGGATTTGTCTTTATCCTTGCAGAATAATAGGAGGTCATCTACAAAAAATAAATTGGTTAATTTAAGCTCTAAACACTTAATAAAGTAGTCAAACTTGGTATTAAGTGAAATTTGTGGTTAGGAAGCCTAAGAAGGGTCTCCATGCACAAAATGAAGAGGCAGGGGAGAGAAAGTCTCCTAGTCTCATCTCTTCGCTACCTTTAAAGAGTTGAGTGACTTGATTATCAGAGGGGGAGTCCCTTTAGTTTACCTATCTCAATAAAGTCTATGATTGGTTCGAAGAACGTCTCGATATTCAAGCGATTACAGATGATATAACTAGTAAATACATTCCTCCTCATGTCATTGAACTGGACAATGGTGGTGACTGTGGTGTTATCGGCATTAGTAACTGGAGGAGCCATTTGAGAAAAAAAATCGTAAGAATTTCAGGCTTTGATACCATAAAAGATTATAAAAGCTGTTTTATCTTCTATTGATTGTGAGTATTTAAACTCAAAACAGAGGAATTAGGCAGCTAACGTACATACTATATTTACAGATTACAGTTAGGCAATATCTACTCCTAGAAATTATTTACAATCTAAAGGAATGTACCAAATCAGTGCCGAGAATCTGCTTTACTATTAATGTCAACATATTTTATTGTTTAGGAAGAATTACGCTTACTTGTTTTTTAGTACAAGTAGTTACGGGATTTGCTATAACTTTTTACTATCGTCCGACTGTTACTGAGGCTTTTGCTTCTTGACAAAGAAATCAAAGAATTAAAGTAATTACATGATAAAGTCCCGATTAATAATGCCAAAAGCATTGTTGAAATCCACCGGCGATTATTGTGATAAAAATGACAACATATGGCACTCTAAGTAAAACCTGAAGGCCTAATCCTATAAATGTCAAAATTCACATCTTCAAATTAATTCCTTTATAATTTTTTCAGGATAGTGATGTATATTTTTTATAAGAATTCTCATCTTATAAAAAATATTTTATAAGAATTCTCTTTACTAAGGATCGTGTAGACCTTGTGATATATATTATGTTTTTTTTATAAGAATTCTATTTACTCAAATGAGATGATATCAAAATGGTCATATATAAATCCCAAGTTAGAATTAGGTCGACCTTCTAATACGTATTATTTATATGTAGTGAGAATACCATAAAAAAGATACCCACATCAATATCTTTAAAAATCTCTTCCATTCTTTTATTCTTGTACATCTTTGATATCAAAGTGATAATATCTCAAGAAGTTTGCATGCCTGACCCATTTAAAATAGAATAACGTCAGGCGCCATCAGCTAGATTCATATTAATCTAAAAATATGAATTTTGTGGTTTTTTTAAAAATATTTTAACCAAAAAAAAATTTAAGTTTATAAGTATCCACCCATTTAATTGCATACATATGCTGCTTAGCCAGCATTTTATATAGAAAGATTTTCATTTTGTAAAATTAATTTGTGTTAATGGTTTGTTATTTTAACATTTGAGTTGTATAGTTAAAAAAAAAACTTAAATTCCTTTGTTGAAACCTGGTTGGATATCGAATTGTCTAGTAACCTTTTTTTCCTTAAAAGGATCAATTCTTAAAATATTTTTTTAATCCCTATATCGTAAAAATTATTTAATTACAGATTAGTCAGTGCTAATCATAATTACAGAATTGCTAATAAAACTTATAGTAATACATTTACCTTGAGAATTTGTAAATGCTTTTTATCCATGGTTACGTTTAGCAGACCAAATCAAGTTGAAAAATGGGCATATTTGTTTCTTCTTTTTTTTCCCCTAGTCTTGATTAAGGAATTAAAATGCTTCTCCGAGGAGGCAGAAATGGTCTAAGTCGATATATTGATTCTGAAATAAATAACATCTTTAATTAGATTTCAAAAAAATGCATATCAATGGGCCTGCTCTTCAATTTTCTTTAGTTCGGCATCAACCAATGTAGTGTCAGGCCCATTTCTACCCTTCTCGAGGATGCCAAGAGGAGATACAAACAACACCAGCACTAAGATTTAAGACTATAGTATAGCATAGTGCCATGCAACCGTTAATGAAGATTCTTTGAAGAGCAGATTTGCATGGGCACTCATTCCTTTGGAATTACCTAACCATTATTACAAAGATAAGGGAGACAAATAGGTAACGGACGTGAAGCACAAGATTAAGACCGATTTAAGGCAGTCACCAAAGAAATTTCATGGAAAGGGGCAGGTGTCACTGTCATGAGAATTCACAGCACTGTACATTTTTAGCCTACAAGAATATCACACAAACATTCAATAGACCTGCAGTCAGTCAAAATTTGCAGGTGGAAGATGGAAGAAAGAAAACTCTGAGCTGAATTATTTTGACAGGATTGGACTGGCATCAAATTATGGTAAATATGAATTGAACACTACATGTGACCAATACGCCTTGAGGATCTTAATCATCATCATGGACTTTATACATTTTTGTTGCACTGTATGATTGTGAAGCTTACCATTGGATGCTAGCAAAGGAATCAACAGACAGTTTACGTAATCTGAATTTAATTACTTAATAGAATAATCGTGGTGATTCTGTATTTCATTGACAAACTCAATAAGATGGAAAATATACAAGTTATGCATAAATAGTAAGAAAAAAGAGAAATGTAGATCCATGTTTGAGGGGATCACCAAATACCTCTATGATATCGAACTTCAACTCCTTAACAAGTATTATACACACTCCAAGTTTGTAAAGTAGTGCTTGCATCCTTTGTTTCCTCAACTCATCGATCTTAGGTCATAAAACATGCAATATCAAAGATAGGATGAAGGTAAAGATATTGAATTACTTAAAATGCAGCATAGGCATATTGTATTCTAAAACCTAAAAGTTAACATAACCAACGCGAAACTGTGTCCAATTCCAGTAGCATCAATGGCCTACCTTTGTGAGATGGGAAGAAACGACTACTAAATGTTTCCAAGACCTTTGACAATGAGCTGGGATTGAATGACAGCTTGTTGGTCATGTCCACTAAGTTGGCTGTTTTGTCCAAGAAAACATTCTGATTTAAGCTTGAGAGTCTTCTACCGGTTTCTCCTTCTAACATGGAGAGGTAAGTTGCAATATTGTTCCAACCACTCCATGCAATGTTTTTTGCAGAAAGAGCACCGTTAGATTGGGCCAACATCAGTGCACCACTTTTTGTTGCAATGATAGCTGCAAAATATAATATACTCATCAAGTTTAGATATAGCTTCTTTGAGAAAACAATAGCATGATCTAATCATTTTTCAAATATGTATCCATAACGTATGGCACTTCTAATCATATAAAAAAACCAGTGTAAATGATTTCACATTTTGGGTAATAGTCGTTGCTAGGAGTATAAAGAAACACTTCTCATTACACTCCTCGAAGTATCATAATATACTCATGGGAGCCTCAATTGTAAAACCAATTGGAAGCCTAGTAAATGAATGATTCTGAATTTAGCCAGGATACAAAATTCTAATTGAATTGCTGAAAGTAAGCGGTAACAGTAATGACAAGATTGAGAGCGGGGGTAAGAAAAAAAATACCATTCTGAGGAACTTTAAAGATGTAATTGGCAGGCAGACCAATACCAAAACCCAACAGAGTTATACCCACACTGAATCCAACACCGCAACCAGCACCAACATAACCAATGACATCAGGGCCAAATCCAGGGCCCCATCCAACACCACAACCAATGCCTAATCCCATGCCCCAAAAGGCTCCAAAAGTTGGATGCACAGGGTTCCATCTCTTATACCTCCTAAACACTCCTTTTATGATCATTGCTACCTGAGGCCAAATAACCATTTTCATAACTCATAGTTACCTTAACCAAGGTTATTCTAACTATGATAACAACTAAGAACACCAAACACTTCATTTTTACATAAAACACAAGATTTCCTACACCGGCTTTACTTCATTTCCCATGTGATAAAAAAGAGAAAGATAATAAAGAACTTTATGTCATAGTATCAGAAGGGTGCCAGAAATGTCATGTTCTACTCATACATGAAGCAGAAACACAAGGTTCAATTCAAGTTTTGAAAACATCAACTCGTAAACCAAAGTAGACTTTATGTCATAGTATCAGAAGGGTGCCAGAAATGTCATGCTCTACTCATACATGAAGCAGAAACACAAGATTCAATTCACGTTTTGAAAACATCAACTCGTAAACCGAAGTAGAGTTAGTGAACTTGGTATTGAATTCACAATCTAAAACAGGAAGATTAACAGACCCCATTGATTTGAGATTACCATCAAAAACTCTGCTTCAACCTTGCGCACTTCATGTTTTATCGAAAGTTAAATAATCACCACCCGATGGATGGAGAGCAAGAATGCCTGGCTTTTACGAGGCTGTAATGCCTTATTAATAAAAATCACCATTTGTCTAAAACCAAAAAGAATCAATGTTTGAATTTCAAAATGTTAAGTGTAGAATATACATGTTCACTTGTTAATATCAACATAACATGTGTAGTTTTCGAGTGAGGTGTACAATTAATCAAAGATGTGAACAAAGAGTAAATGGAAAACAAAAGAATTTGGTAAATTAATTACATGGAAAAGTAGAATCATGTTCACTTGCTCTGAATCATGACTTATTTATCAATTTTTATTTTTACAATAGTTTTATTGACAGAGACCAGAAATAGGTCATATACTGTCGACAGCTCATTTGAAAGATCTTTTGGTAGTTATAGTATTAACATATATAGTTTTCCACATTACTGTAATGTGATTGTTATCAATAACATATGCAATTTCTGGGATATCTATGTTTGAATATCTATGAGGATAATGAGCTAATAAATGGGACACTGCTTACCTTTCAACATGTAGCCCTATGCTTTAACAATCAAGAACATCAGGTTTTTCTTTTTGTGATTATAGCTTATGATTTACAGAAATGAAAAAAATACCAGAAAATAGGCAACATACTAATGAAATGCAAAAGAAAAATTAATTGAAACAATATAAAACGAAATCATTAAGGAAAATATTGGATAAAACTATTTAGTTGATTGACGATTTCAATTTTCGGTGTCGGCAGGGGCATTTCATCAAAGTATACATGCATTATGCCATATTCCTATTAGTAAAATCACAATCACAAATTAGCCAAATCACCAAACTACAACATTCTCCAAACAATCAAATATTAATAATAAACGAAATTTGAGAAGAGAGACTACCTTATTAACACGTTAGTTGGTTAGTGACGTCGGTGACTTCACGCAGGTGGCGCGGTGGACTTGCGACGGTCGACGAGGGAGCTGGGAGAGCGTACAATGATGAGAGAGACAGAGAACAGAAGCGCGGGGAGTGAAGAACAGCAGTCGAACAACAGAAGATTGGAAGGCTGACGCGATTGTGGAAGTTATTTAAAAGAAAAACGACGTCGTTTTGCTTAATCTTACACCTATTAAATTGCGTCGTTTAACACCTTTTTTTAAAGCTGTTATTGTTATTGTTAAAACAAAACCAGGTCGTTTGGGCTCAGAAGCAAAACGAGGCCGCTTTTCTTGTCATGTAATTTTGTTTTGATTATAACAAAACAACAACGATTTTAGGCATGACAATTGGCGGCTAGGTCTTAGTTGACCAAATCACGGGTCACGCTTGAGCAACCAAATGATGTCATTTTTAATTTTTTTTAAAAAAAGGCCAGTCTCGAGTCTCTCTGTGGCGCAATTAGGCCGCCCTCGAATCAACTAGCGATCGGGCCACATACTAAGCCTGGGTCTGAGAAATCATAGGCCAGTTCGGGCTCGATTGCCATCCCTAGTCATTTTGTTATTTGTGTTTGTCGGGCCTCAGGCTTGCTGGCCTTGCCCTAGCTCCTTGGTCCGAGCCCAAGGCCTAACAGCCCCAAGCTTGGGCCCTTCTTATCCGACCTAAGGCTCGCCAAACATTTGTGGGCATTTAAGGTTTTGTAGCTCACAATGATGGTCTATCTTTGCTTGCTTATCACAGGTTTGTCGGGCTAAGTGATACAAAGGTCACCTTGGGACTCGAACTTTCACCGAAGTTGATTGCCAACACCCTTTGCATGGTAGTCTCACTTAAGTCCGCTTAAGCAAGACTTCAACCTTCAACGACCCTCGAAGTGTTTTCCTCACACACTCGAAAAAACAATGCAATGGAAGCAATAAGAAAATAAAGGCAACAAGGAAACAAGAGAGATACGATAAAATCAACCTTTATATTACTTTCCCTCAACAGTATACAAAGGATATTCTCTCTAACTGAATGAGAAGAGCAAAACTCGAATGAGCTATATATATAGGCACTCTAACTTCGAAGCCAAGTTACATTCAGAATCTCACTTAAACTTTACTGCCTAAGATAATGCTAAGATCACGTCTATCTTTATCATATTACATCACATGGATCAATTAGATGACACCCTCATCTAAATAGACTCTAACTGATAAGATGGAATTTACAAGATAATAGAAAGATAGAATTTACATTTAAATAGCCTTATCCTCTAAGATCTCTATTATCTTCATATGTTGAGTCGCACTGTAACTCTAACTCCTAGTTGTCGCTGCATCATCCAAGATCTCCCCGCGATCTCTATCCGCTGATGATGTAGTGTGATCTTGCCGAAACCCACATAGCCCACTAGCCTGATCCAAAGTTTCCCACAATAAGTCCGCTAGTCGTGGTCCATTCATTCGAGCATAGGCCAAGTCCTTAGCTTAGGTTGATTCAATCTCCACTAGGTCCGAGACTCTACCAAAATTTGCACCAAGCATGCCTCCCTCATACATGTAATTCAGCTAACCTTCCTCCTAAGGCACATCGTGAAGGTCGCTGAGAAGTATCGCCACCATATGAATTTGATGCCCTCGTCGAATTAGTTTGTAGGTAGGCGTTCACTTGGTCCTTAAATTACCACAAAATCGTATCTTTCTCCCACGTAGCTTCTGCGACAGGTTTATCTTTCCACTGAATCAAGAACTCGATCCGTCGGTTCTTTTTGTGTTGACCCATTATTCGATGATCTAGGATCTTCTCCACTTGATCCTCGAATTGTTCCCTCACAATCGATGGAACTCGCTTCACCTAACTCCTATTCGGATCTATGCATCCTCATAGTAAGGCTTGAGAAAACTAATATGAAAAGTAGGGTGTACCTTTAATAACTCGGGCAATTTTAATTTGTATGCCACGTTCCCCATTTTGTGTAGTATTTCAAACGGTTCATCGTACTTCGGCACCAAATCCCTATGAACTTGCTTACTCGAGATCTTTTTCCAGATATGTGGGGTTAGTTTCAACATAACTTTATCTTTCAAGTCAAATTATAACAATCTCCTCCAAAGATTCGCTTGCTTCTTCATCCATTGAGAAGCTTTTCAAAAACTGTCTCTCGCCTCACCCAACAATTCTTACTTCTCCATCACAAACTTATGCGTCGCAATTCATTTGCCACTTGTCCTTTGTTGAGCAATCTCTAGTGGTATGAGAGGCTGTTGTCCCAACACAATCTCAAAGGGACTTTTCCCCTAGCCGAAGATCCATGCAAGTTATAGCAAAATTGTGCGGTATCAAGTAAACTCAACCAGCTACGTTGACTTGGACTTACATAATGTCGTAGGTACTTCTTTAACAAATTGTTGATCCTTTTTGTTTGGCCATCTATTTGTGGGTGATTTGCCATTGAAAACTTCAAGTTGCAACCTATCATATTAGGAAGGGACGTCCAAAATCGGTTTGTAAATCTAGCATCTTGGTCACTCACAATATCTGCTGGAACTTCGAAATACTTAATCATTTTCTTGTAAAACAACTCGCCCGCGACATCCGAGGGATAAGTCATAGGAGTTAGCACGAAGATCGCATACTGTGAGAATTTGTTAACTACCACTATGATTGATGTCATGTTGTCCACCTTTGGAAACCTGCTAATGAAATCCATTGAAACCGACATCCACGGTCTCTCGGAGATTGATAAGGGTTGTAGCAAACTGGCTTCCTTTTTCCTCTCCGATTTATCCAACTGAAAAGTGAGAATATTCCACGTCATTCTCCATCTTCGGCCAAATATAGGAACGAGATAGGAGTGTTAGCATTCGTTGGACTCTCGTGTGATCAGCCCACTGCGAGTCACGCGTCTTCTTCAACAACTGTTTGACTACTCTTAGTCATCAAAAGCTCATCATCGTCGAGCCAAAACTTACGTACAACATCTTCCTTAACTTGAGAAATCAACTTACAGTACGTGGTGTCTATTGGAGCTGTTGCCTTAATTTGCTCCAACAGGGTTGGACTCCACTCTCGTGATTGAATAAAGGGCCGCAAATACCTCCTTCTTACTCAAGGCATCTGCCACGTTATTGTGCCTTCCTGGTTTATGCTCACACACAAAGTCATACTCAGCAAAAAACTCTTGCCATCGGGCTTGTTTTGTGGACAATTTCTTTTAGGTCCTGAAAAAAGTATTAGTAACATTATCCGTTCGGACAACAAATTTGGTTCCCAGCAAATACACTTACCACGTCTCAAGGCAATACACCATCGCAAGCATCTCCTTCTCGTGTGTCGAGTAACGCTGTTCTGCCCCGTTGAGCTTTCGACTCTCAAATGCTACTGGATGACCCTCCTGTACAAGGACTACGCTAATGGCTTTGTTCGAAGTATCAGTATGTACCTCAAATAAAAGATTGAACATGGGCAGCTTCAACACTGGTTCGGTTAAGATAGTAGTTTTAAGTTTCTCGAATGCCTCCTCATATGCACTCGACCAACACCATTCTTGCTTCTTCTTCAGCAAGTCCGTCAATGGCGCTGCTTTCTTAGAGTATCCCACAATGAATCGCCTATAGTAGTTCGTTATGCTGAGAACACTCCTCAATTCTCATACTGTCGTAGGAGCTTGCCACTCAACTATCACTTTCACCTTTCTTGGATCCATCCTGACTTGACCCTTACTCACTACGTGACTCAAGAATCTGATCTCCAACTGGGCAAATTCGCACTTATCTATCATCATATAGAGCTTGTGCTGCCTTAATTTTTCGAACACCCGCCTCAAGTGTTCCACATGTTCTACCATATTAGTGCTATACACCACAATGTCATCTAAGTATACCACAACAAACTCATCTAAGAAGTCGTACAACACATCATTCATAAGGTTGCAAAAAGTAGCAAGGGCGTTAGCTAATCCAAACGACATAACTAAAAATTCATAGGATCTATACCGAGTTATGTATGTTGTCTTTTGCTCATCCCCTTAGCTATCTGCACTTACCAATACCCACTTCGAAGATCCAACTTGGTGAATACCTCAGCCCTTAACAACCTGTCCATCAAATCCTGAATCAAAGGTACCGGATACTTGTTTTTGATTGTTATCTTATTCAATGCTCGATAATCCACACACATTTGAAGTGTACCGTCTTGATTCCTCTGAAACAATACCGGGGTGTCATATGGGGCTTTGGATGGTTGGATGAGCCCTGCTTCCAATAACTCACCAAGTTGTTTCTGAAGTTCTGCCAATTCCATCAGGGACATCCTATATGGAGCACATGCAGGTGGGATCGCTCCAGGAACCAACTTGATCTTGTGATCTATCTCACAACGAGGGGGAAGAGTTTTTGGCAACTCCTTCGGGATCACCTCTAGAAACTCCCTCAATAAACATACAACCGCATCAGGGACTTCCACCACGTGGTCTTGGCTGATTTCCCACATAGCGGTGAGATAGGTCTCTATGCCTTTCTTCAACCCTTTCTCGATGCTCATGGTTGAAACATGTCCTACCGAAGTTGTAGCATTCGTCGTTCTACCATCGAACCTCCAACAATTCACGTAAAAGGAATTTTGATCGTTCATTAACATCATACCTCCCAAACTCAAATACAACACCACCTTTACTGCTTTGAGGAAATCGACCTCCAATATCATCTCGAAATCCTCCAATGGTATGATAATGAAGTTCATCTTGGCATGCCAACTTCCAATGTTGACTGGAACATTGTAAGTAATTCCCGTAATTGCTTGTGCCTTCCCCATAGGGGTTTTAATCTTTATTGGGGCCTTAGATACCCTTATGTCCAACTTCTGAACTATCTTTTTCGCTAGGAAACTGTGGGTTGCGCCCGTATCCAACATTGCGGTCACGTCTTTCTCCCCAACCTGTACACCCACGTATATTAGCCTATCAAAGGGAACCGATTCGTTACTAAATACATTAAGCAAGGTGATCGGATTTAGTGTCACATCTTCCGAAGATTGACCATCTTCTTTGGCAATTAGGGCATTCAAATTCTCCTTTCTCGGGCACTCTCTGGCAAAGTGTGGACCGTTGCATAAGTAATAAGCAACCTTGCCCTTCTTTGAGGACGTCTCCCTGTTCTTAGAGCCACCATTCTGCTTATCCTTGTCTTTGAAATCTCCTTTCTTAGAGTCTTTCTTCTTATTCTCCTTGGTCTTCTCCTGTTGGGAGTGACCTTGGAAGAATTTGAGTGGCTCGCCTTAGATTCTTTCTCCATTCAAAAATCCACTAAGGCATCAGCGGCTGCGATTGCATCAACCACATCCTTTACATTTTGCCTCCGTAACTCCATTTAAGCACACGGTTGTAACCCAAACAAAAATTGAAAAGCTTGTCCTCGACTAACATATTCTTAATATCCAGCATTAGAGAACTAAATGATTTGACATAGTCTCTTACCGATCCATCCTGGTTGAGCTTTTTTGAGGCATCTCTCGCGAGCCAAAAATATTCATGGAAAGGAACTGATCCTTGAGCTCCTTCTTCATCTACACCCACGTTTCCACGGGAGTTTTGCCCGCATTGATCTTCGTAGAGGTCCTTGTCCTCCACCAGAACTTGGCATCCCCATTTAAGTACATGACCGTCACATTAATCTTCTCAGTATCAGATACCCTAGTAGCTGCAAAGTACTGCTCCATATCCCACAAGAAATTCTCCAAAACCTTAGCGTCCTACACGCCTTTGAATACCCTGGGTTCACGTACCTTTATAGATAAAAGTTATGGTGTGGAGCTTTCAACCCGATCGACATCTAACATTGCACCGACACGTCTCAACACAGTGATCTCGAATTGGGCCTCCTCTTGTGCCTTCAACAAATCCATCATCTGTTGTTGCAACTATTGGATTTGCGCCTCTAGCATCTTGAATCGAGTATTGTGAGATGTGACCTCTTCCTTTCCTTGAGGAATTGGCCTAATGAGTGCCTCCACCCTAGTCACTCATTTTGTCAAGTTTCCTACTACCATCCCTAAATTTGGCTCTGATACCAGTTGATACAAAGGTCACTTTAGGAGTCGAACTTTCACCGAAGTTGATCGCAACACCTTTTGCACGACAGTCTCACTTAGGTCTGCTTAAGCAAAACTTCAGCCTTCGACGACCTTTGAAGTGTTTTCCTCACACACTTGAAGAAACAATGCCATATAAGCAATAAGAAAATAAAGGCAATAAGGAAACAAGAGAGATACCGTAAAACCAATCTTTATATTACTTTCCCTCAAAAGAATGAGATGAGCAAAACTTGAATAAGCTATATTGTAGCGCCCCCTTACCGTAGGGTAGACACCGGAACGCCCGGAGGTCATTCTGGTACATATCCTAGGATAAAGGCGCACTACAATTGATCACTACAATTACTCCACATGGCATCATTTTAACTACAAAGAAAGAATCATCTCATTTGGACTCCTATAACTCCAAGTATAAGCAAAACAGTGACCTATGTTCAGATTAAAACTACTCTCATTGATATGGTTCTAAGCGACTCTTACAATTGCCTTGCCCAATCTCTTTCAATTTAACTCCAATTCATACAATATTTGGTAGAGATATATTCAAATGTATTAGGAATCCAATGCCACAAGAATCAAGTCATTTGGAGCTCTAGAGAAGGAGTTATGGTCAAAATAATCAATCATGTTCATGCTTAATTTCCAACTTGACATAGTTTGGTGAAAATGCCATAACTTTCTCTACAAAACTCGGATTGCCTTCGTTTTTGCGCCATTTTAAAGAAGAGAACTAGATCTACAACTCATATTAGAGGCCAAAATGTGAAATTCGGGCTCTAACTGGCTCGCGCCTGCGATTTACTTTTGTCGCGCCCGCGAGGAAGAGTCGAACAGAAAGTGAGGCTCCTCTGGATTTTCAACGGTCGCGCCCGCGAGGCACAATCGTGCAGAAAG
>JANIPN010000005.1:17703106-17717711 GCA_027478595.1 Erythroxylum anguifugum
GGGATATAAAATCTACAACGGTATTATTTATTTGATTCTAACAACTAGATTAGTTGACTTATTCTTTTGCCGCAACAAGATGCACATTTAACAGATAACGTTTTCTTATTCGAATTTTATAAAAGAATGATACCTTTTTTATCAGCCCGTTTTCTAAAATTAAATTTAAAACAGTATTATTTTATTATCGATTTGAAAACAGTTTCCTTATTAGTTAGCAGTATCTTCAGACTTGGTGCCTTAGTAGGATTTTTATTGGATGTTGTTGTTGTTATTGTATTATTTTATTGTCAAATAATAATTAAATTTGAACTTATTAGTTCTCTATTAAACTGATTTTTTCACCATTTATTATTAATAATGAGACAGATTTTGAATTTAAATAAAACATTTATTTGCACATAGTTAAATATACCATAGTTTGGTAAATTGTAGAACATGACGTAATGTTTGTTTGTTTTTTTTTTCTCTTTTTGTTGGGTGGCTTAGAGTTATAATATGATCCTATCTTTGTTATGAAGACTTTTTTTTTGTTTTTTGATTTGAAAAGTTAAAGAATTGTAATAAATTTATAAGAACGTCTTTACAAAGATAATGCCAAGCTATTACAACAAAACAGTGATGTTTTCGTAACTTTGATAACAAGCGAAACAATAATGTAACCAAACATTACACGGTAAGAGATAAAAAAACACCAACACAATCTCATTAGGCATAAAAGGAAAAATCTCAAAGCTCATTTTCACTCCCCTCACCCAACCCTACCAAATTAGATTTGGTTGATTGTCATCGCTAATAAGTCCGAAAGAGGATCAACTTCAGATTAGTTCACCTAAATGTCAACCTTGATGTCTTAGGTTGGAGATCTACTTATGGCTTTCTGGAACAAAAGTTGACTTATAAGGTGAAGGAATCGACATACTAGGATTTTTCATTTCAGTTTGCAATTTTCATGAATTAAATCCCTTTCTGAGTAATATTAACTGATTCTCCATAAGGATGCTAGTCTAGGGTTAACTATTTCTGTTGTGGTTGCGTACATGAGATACAATTTGATTACATTTGGTAATGCATTGAGAACTTCCTTTCTTGTTCTTACTTTGTTTTGGAATCTTTTGAGGTTCCTCTCTCGCCATATATCCTTGATGGAGAAGGCGAAAGATATGATACAGATGTGTACATTGTGCGTAAAACTTAGATTAAGCTCCAGAAGCTATTCCAATGCTTCTGTGAACATTGAACCTGCATTTGAAATAAGACATAATCCTTGTATCTTCTCCCATATATACTTGGAATAGGCACAAAGAAAAAATAAATAATCCCTAGATTTCTCCTCCATCTTGCATAGTACACAGCTAGGATCAGAATTAATGAAATGTATTCTATCCATCATGCTTAACTTGTTAAGCACAGTGAGCCACAGAAGGATTGAGTGAATAGGCCTGAGAGTTTTGTGCCAGATGATTGGAGACCAAATCCGTTTAGGGTTGTTCTAATTCTGCCACTTTCTGAATCTTGCAATGTTGAAGGTGTTCGAAAGCATCTTGAGACATTGGAATACATCCTCCTTTTCTAGACCAGGATGATAATTAGGAGTAAGATACTACAACTCAACTGGAATGTTCCATTGTTCCCTTAAAAAGATATAGTTAACCTTTTCATTGATAGGAAATCCACTCCATATCTGAAGAGCTTGAGGATATCTAATTAGAGGGCCCTTACCAGTCCAATTATCAAACCATAAGTGCGTTTTTTCTCCATTACCCACCCTATAATTCACTAGAGGTTCCAATATAGGTCTTAGCTTCAAGGGTTAGATTAAGGGCCAAGAGAAGGAAGGTTTAATCGGTATAGCCCAAAGTCTAGTTCCTTTTAGGATATAGCTATGAAACCACTGTATCCATAAAGACTTCTTTTCCAATAGAATATTTCACAAATTCTTAATGAGAGTTGAAATATTAAAAGAGGCAATAAGAATCAGTCCCAATCCCCATTTTTCTTTCTTTTTACAAACTTCAGACCATTTAACCTTAGCAAAATGTCTATCCGAATTTAAGTTCCCCTAGAGAAATCTTCTGAAAAGCTTCACAATGGTTTTGATGACACCTTTAGCTAATGAAATGTTAGAAGACCAGTAAACATGAAGAGAGTTTAGGATCGATTTGATGAGTAGTAACCTCCCACCAAAAGAGAGTACCTTGTTAGACCACATTCCCAATCTTCTCTATATTTTCTTAATCAATGGAAAACATTCAGTAAATTGAACTCTTTTCGTAGTAATAGGAAGTCCCAGATAAATCAATGGAGCAGGTTTCCTTTTCATTCCTATAATTACAGAGATATTGTTTTCCATTATATTAGCACTAGCAGCTAGAATGAGCTGACTCTTAGTAATATTAATATTAATCTCCAAACTTGAAAGTTCTTTGAAATCAGTTAGAGTTGACATGAGTAATTCAATAGACTTCCCATGAGCCTTAGAAAAGAGTAGCAAGTCATCCGTAAAACAAAGATTTATTAGCCCTACTCTCTTGCATTTACTATGAAATCTGAAGTCTTTGCTTTTGCCTACCTTGTGTTGAATCAATTGACTTACGACTTCCACATAAATGATAAATAGATAAGCGAAAATTGGATCTCCTTGCCTCAATCCTCTTACACTCTTAAAGATATCCGTAGGTGTACCGTTAACAAGGATAAAGTAAGTAGGAATGGTAATACAAGCCTCTACCTATCTGACAAATTTACCTAGAAAACCCAATAATTGTAATGTCTGAAGGATAAATTCCCATTCCACATGATCAAAGGCTTTCTTGAAATCAACTTTAAAAGTACAATTTGGGGGACTGTTCTTCCTTAGGTATCCTTTCATTAGTTTTTGAACTATAGAGATGTTATCCCCAATTCTTCTACCATGTAGAAAAGCACTTTGATTATTAGAGATCACCAACACTGATTTCAGCCTGTTTGCTAAGTTTTTAGAAATAACGTTATAAAGGAAATTAGTGTATGCAATAGGTCTATAATCATCTAATGATGAAGCCTAATTTCACTTAGGGATCAAACAAATATGGATTTTATTGGTCTCCCTTAGAAGAATTGTTGGACCCCGTTTCCGGAGCCCTACTTGGATGTCATAGACCCCGGAAGCATGCTCAATGACATTCCCGTGTATTTTTCCATTATTCAAAACACATACTCAATCCAATATCAAACTCACTTAAGTATCATTTATACTTAGAGTTTATGTCTCAATAAAACCATTATAATCACAATTTCTTTCTCCCTTGGTCACATTCAGATTTTGTTTTTAGAATTATCATTTCGGGTCAACTTTACATATTCTTTCTGACCTAAAAAATGAAGTAATTTGACAACACTTTCTTCTAGAAACTTGTTCTCCATAGTCTTAAGTTTCTAATGACACCAAATTCATTCAATTTGGTAAAGAAATCTAAAATTTGTACCCCAAATATTTTCAGACTATTATTAAACTGAAATAGTACACTATACTCAACTTCCATCTAGAAATTGAAAATCTTAGAGACTGAATTAAAACTCTAATTCTTCAGTCAATTGGTATCCCTATGTCTCTAGTTTATTTTGAAACAAGAACCAACTCATTTGAAGCTCTAAAGATCAAGATATCATCAAAATACCGAAGTATGTTCAGTAAAATATCCAATTCATTCTCTTCCAACTGATACCCTTACTTTGATTCGATCAATCTTTTTCGAATCCCCACCAAATGCTATCAAATTCTATAAAGATATAGAGAAATGTGTTAGGAAACTAGTGGTTTAAGAATCACTTTGTTTGGAGGTCAGAAGAAGAAGTTATTGTCAAAAGAATCAAACATGATTCAGAAGAAGGTTTGGTCAAACATGAATCAGACGAAGGCTTGGTCAAACATGAATCAAATGTAGGCTTGGTCCAAGGTGAATCAGACGAAGGCTTAGTTAAACATGAATCAGACGATGGCTTGGTCAAACATGAATCAGATGATGGCTTGGTAAAAAAGGAATCAGATGATGGCTTGGTCAAAAGGGAATCAGACGATGGATTGGTCAAACATGAATCAGACGATGGCTTAGTCAAAAGGGAATCAGACAATGGCTTGGTCAAACATAAATCAGACGATGGCTTAGTCAAAACAAAATCAGACAATGGCTTGGCCAAAAGGGAATTAGATGATGGCTTAGTCAAAAGGGAATCAAACAATGGGTTGGTCAAATGGGAATCAGACGATGGCTTGGTCAAAGGGAATTAGACTATGGGCTTATCAAAATTGTATCAAATGAAGGGCTTATCACAATTGGATCTGATGAAGGGTTTAGTCAATGATGCATCAGACGATGGCTTAGTCAATGATGCATCAGACGAAGGGTTCAGTCAATGATCCATCAGATGAAGGATTCAGTCAATGATGCATCAGACGAAGGATTCAGTCAATGATGCATTAGACGATGCCTTGGTCAATAATCAAAGATGGATCAGACAAAGGCTTGGTCAATGATGCATCAGACGATGGTTCAGTTAAACCTGAACTAGACGATGGTTCAGTCAAACCTGAACCAGACGATGGGATTCTAGGGGTCTTTCCCAAATCACCCAAAGTTCTAAATCATAAATTACACTCTCCAAAGCATCTCCACTTATAATGATCATAACTCTTAACTCCAATTTCCAAAAATTTCATACCATATACCATTGGAAAGGTATAAAGATAAGCTACAACTTTCTACAGGACAATTTTGCCTCATTCAGCCTAGATTGATTCAGATTTTCCCCTGAAGTCAGAACACACATTTACCCATATGAAAGACTTAAAAATTTTCCCAAATTCACTTCCTCTAATGCAACATCATTCTTATCCCTTCAACTAAATCTCATCATTCATAATTCCTATTTTCCTTGTCCATAACATCTCACTTATATATATATATATATATATATCAACAATTCATGTTCAAAATCATCATCATCATCCATACATAATTTATATATCATTAACGACAAAAATAAGAGTTTGCAAAGCTTTAAGGGCATTCCTAGCCACATTATATCATTGGTAATCAAAATCCAAAAAACAAAAGATATAAATCCCGATAATTCTCGAAATGCAACTAAAGCCTTGTTTTACATGAACAATCTTCAAATACAAAATATGCATAATCAGAGTGATGCCTTGACTCTTGGTCACTCAATCTCATTCTCTTCACCTGAAGATGGGACAAAAATAGGGGTGAGCTTGAAAGCTCGTGGGTAACAATTTATAACGGAAAAATAAGCAAAACCTTTGAAATGTTCATTTCTCAATACAAAGTTCAAATTGAATTCATAAAACGTGTCATTCTCAGATTCTTAACCAAAAATTTACAAACTACAAAACATGAATGCATCAAACTTATTAACATATCATAAGCACATAAGCACATCAGAATGGTTTGATGGAATAGAACGCACTACACATTTCCCATAAGGGTCCTTTGTAGCCGTGAGCAGAACGTACTAACGTAATCCCACATAATGGTTTTGTGTAGCCGTGAACTTGAAGGAGTCTATAAAGGAGCTCCATGCCACTAACGGGTAGGCTGGAGAAGCCTTTAGTTGAAGTGCACTTGACTTAACTTAAGGGACCACCACAAATCCATACAATCATGCATTTCACATCTTGTAAACATATTGCCCAAAATGGCACTTTTCTGAAACTTGATTTTTCATAAACATGAGATATTTCGAAAACTATTTTCGAAAACATGATTTCATAAACATGTTATCTTTTTTAAGAAAATTACTTTCAAAGTCTTTTCATAAATCATCATACAATTCATATAACAACATATTGCAGTTTCTCAAATCATTCGAAAGTAATAAATGCAACACTTATGATGTAATTGAAATCATTTAACTTTCTTGATTCAAAAGAAAACATTAGTGGCTTATTTACTCTATTATAAATATGTACCCACCTTAATTTCCTTGCTTAAAACTTGCTTAAAATGCTTCTCCTCTTGTTCCTCTTGCCTTTCTTGATTTCCTTCATCAATGGCAAAACCCCATTCAATAGGAATCCAATTGAAAATCCCACAATGCAAAATCACTAAAATTGATTCTAGAATACATAAACCCATGCATTTTCTAAACTCCATAAACTAAAATTCTTCCAAAAATTCAAAAGATTCAAAATGATCTTACCTTGATTCTTCACCAAATGAAGAGTTTCTTGGCTCTAATGAAAGCTCTTCTCTTCCTCTACCTTTTCCCCTTCTTGAACAACCTTAAAATCTCTCTTAAAAACCAAGAAATGGTGAAACCCCAACAATCTTTCCTTCTTTTCTCTCCTCTCCATCGAAACTCTCCTCTTTCTTTCTTATTTTCTCTTCTTCTCTCCCAATTCATGTTTTTCCTTCTCTTAAAAGAACAAGACAACATTTCTTCTTCCATTTCTACCCTAAATGAGTGTGCAAAGTCCATTCCGCCCTTCCTTATAAGCTTATGTCTTTTATGCTTAAATATCTTGCCAAAAATACCTTTGAACATTCTTATAACCTTAATACTTTAATTCCATTACCTATGCAATAAATCCTACTAACTTTGACATAATAATTAACTCCAAAAATAATTAATCCAATAAACCTCATAATTTATTTAAATCATTCTTAATAATAATAATAATAATTTGGGAGCCAATAAGAACCCCCTAAAGAAGAATTCTAGAATTGCACTTTTAAACATAGGACTAGTTTTCTACCATATTTTTTGAAAGAAAAAACCATTAAATCTGTCGGGTCTAGGAGACTTATTAGGGTGCAATTGAAAGACAACTTCCTCTATTTCCTTTTCTTCCACTGGTTTAATGAAGGATGAAGTTTGTTGGAGGGATAAATTATAATGAATAAAGGAGCTAAGAGGGGTAGAACTTACTTGTATACAAGAGCCATAGAAACTCTTAAAATATCTCTCCGCTTCCTTTAAAAGGTCTTTCTATTGGGAAACTTCCTTACCATTCGACAAATTGAGAATGTTGATTCTATTTGTGTTCCTTCTTGAAAAGATAGAGTTGAAGAAAAACTTAGAACACTTTTCACCATCTTTTAGCCAATTTACCTTCGCCCTCAATTCCAATAAACTGTCGTGATCTTTGACTTTAGCTAAGTAAGACATAAGAAGAGTTTTCTCTTAGCATAACAAGGTAGAGTTTGTCGGGTCTAACTCTAACTCATGCTGTATCTTTTGTAGATCCTCTTTGGCTTTTGAAACAACTTACTGTGTGGAGGAGAATCTTCTACTCATTAGAGATTTCATCTCCATTTTGATATCCTTTAGCTTCTGATTGCACATAAACTATTTTGTTCCTTCCACCATAACCTCTAATCCCTTTTTAAGAGCATTACTAAACCCATCATCATCTAGTAGCAGGTTGTTAAACTTAAACAGACCTCTTCTAACATAGTATTGGAAGAGGTTCTCTATCTTCTTACGAGTGTGATCCGAAAATAGAGGATCAAGGAAAGTTGTTACACTGTAGGAAATTGAGTAATCCACTCCTTGTTCACTAAAGTTTGATCCAATGTTTTCTTCAAAGCCTATCTCCCTGACTGCTTATTGCTCCATGTGTAAAAGTGACCATGTGCCTTTAGGTCAAAAACTTCAATTTTGTCCACATAATCGCTAAAATCAGCTGAGAAGTTCCTCAGGCTATACTTCCCATTAGCTTTAGTTCTATATAATTTAGAATTGAAATCACCACATAAGAGCCACGGACCATTAACAAGATTATGGAAATCTAGTAAGCTTTCCCATAAGAGTCCTTTGAAAAATATGATTAGCACCGTAGATAAAGGAAGTAAAAAAAAACTCAACATTTACATGAAGGGGTTTACATTTAAGTTGGATAGCTTGTATCTCCATAGCAAGGACATGTACATCTAACAAATAAGGATCATACCCGATAATAATTCTCCCATACTTATGAGTTTGATGGTTGGAGATGAATTTCCATTTAGAGCCCAGTTTATTCAACAACCATATATTCTCTTATCTAATTTTAGTTTCAAAAAGAGCAAAAATCTATAGATTTGTGTTATAGACAAAATCCCTTAAAGCTGAAGCTTTTTAGGGCAGTTAATCCCCCTCACATTCCATGCTATTATTTTCATTAACAAAATTATTTTCTTTTGGGGTCCTTACCTTTGGCCTTGTTGGATTTCCTTTTGGTAGCTGTCAAAAATTACCCAATGAAAGGGTCATCCTCTTTATTCTCTATCGATGTAGAACAACTACTTTCCATATGGACCAAGCCATTAGTTTTGTCATTAAGGTTCATGGAATGTTCATCCCCTTTCATATCCTTGCTTGTATCATTATCATTAACTTCAGTGTGCTTCTCAGTTGCTTCCCCCTTTAATAACTTCAATCGTATCTTCTAATCTACCCCCAATTACTGCTCCTTGCCCATCATTAGTTTTAGTAACTTCTTCGGAAGCATTAATGCTATTACTAGGATTTTCCAGTTGCTCCTTGTCTAAGTTCATAACCCCTTCACCCATCAACTCTTCATAATCCCCCTTTTGAAAAATTTTACCCGTAGGTATCCATCTTTTTCCTTGAGAAGCAAGTGAAGGCTTCCATTGATATTACAACAACACATTATCTTCATAAAGGGATCCATCCAAACCTAATCTCATAATGGGAATATTTTCTAGTAAACCATTGGATAGATCCATATTAATGCATATTCTAGCATATCCCAACCTCTTCTCCAAACATAGAGGTTTTCCTAGGAAGCTAGCTATCATACTCAATCCTCTAGTTGTCCAGTATTCAAGAGGAACATTATAAGATTTACCCACATTGGAACCGACCTCTTCTCTTTGCAATCGATTTGAAACCCCGACTACCATGGTTGCAAGAATAGTTGGAAATTTGCCACATGCCATAGTCCTTCTTTAAAAATATTTAATGCTTGGGCTTTGGAAGCAAATGTGAACAATATATATCTGTCTTCTACTATTATTGCCTAGATAAAACCTTTATTTTTCCATGTTGAATGAGCCCATCTTTGAATAATAGGGAAAGTCGGTCTTTTGTCCTAGAAGAACCCAATAAGAGAGTTCTCCCAAGACTTAACACCCTCCTGCAGAATATCCATACCAGGGGAGACAATGGCACGACCATCTTCATTCTTCGGCGGCAGAAATGTAGAGAGAGATCAGTGGTGAAGCCTCCCACCACTCGCTTCCAAGTTTTCATCACCACCGAAGGAGATGAAGAAGAGATAGGTAAGGTCTAGATATTGGTAGGTACAATTTGTGTATTTGCTAAAGAGGGTTGAGAGGGTAAAACAGCTGGGGAATTTGGCAATTGAGGGGATTGGAGGAATGGAGCAGGAGAATCAACAGGTTGGGCTGAGGTTGAAGTAGAGGGTAAAGGAGGAAAATCCTCCATAGGGCTGGTTTGTTTTGGGGTTAGTATAAGTGTCTGCATTGTCTACAAAGGGAGCCGCCCCTGTCAGATTTCTAAACAGAGAAATAGTAGGGACTATCATAGAAGGGAAAACAAGTGGGAGGGGACAAAGAAAGGGTTGAAATGATAAAAATAATCTTGCCCTAAGGCAATGGAATAATCAGATCTGAAGAAGGAGTTTGAGGAGTACGGAAGGGTAGTTAGTATGTAGAGATGAAGCAATGAAGACTAAAGTTCAGAAAAGTGGAACAATAGAAGGAATGAGGAGGAGTTGCAGAAGGATGAAGAGGTTACAGTTAAGAAAAGTGGAACAACAGAAGGAATGAAGAGGAGTTGCAGAAGGATGAAGAGGTTTTACTGGTATGAAGGTCTTAGGTTAGAGAGATGATGGAGAACATCTCACTACATAGTTTAGAACATCTCACTACATTTATTGAGGTCACTATTAAGACTTGAAGGGTATAGATTATGAATACATTTTCATACAAGGTTTGGGAAGGGGTATGGAAGTTTGTAAGAACCATAACATGCAAGAAAGGTATGTTGGCGTCATCTAAACTCCAATATCCTTTCTTCACAAGTAAGACATTTTATTTTTATCATTATTATTTAAATATATTTCAAGAATAATATTCTGAGTATTTTCATACTCAATCTTCCCAATATTTTACACCCCACCAAAACAAAAAATGTTTACAACTAAATAAAAATTTTAAAACCAAAAGGATATCAAACTTAATCATCATATGTTTAAATTAAATTAAGAAAACAAAATCATATAAAATATTTTTTGTTTCACAGGCTCTAGTTTTTTTATTTGCTATTTGTGTTAATCATCATTTTTTTTAGGCAAAAGGTTTAATTTATTCCTTAACAGTTGACAAAAAGTTTAAGAAGACCCCTTTAAAATAGAACAATTCATCCTAAAAAGGCTCTCTCCATCATTCCTTTGTCAAATAAATATTACATCCCCATTATGTTGATCCACATGGTATGTTAGATAATTTTAGATGCCAACATGACAGCTGATGTGTAATACAGATATTTAAGATTTTTAATTGAATTAAATTATTAATTATTTTAAAAATAAAAGCCAAAAATATTAATTATTTTAAAAATAAACTCAAAAAACCTATTTTTCCATTTATTTTCCTTAACTATCATCAAATCCCTAATTTGCATCAAATCTTTAATATCCAAGCGCGATTGTTTCTTCGTTATTCATCTGTGGTCTTCGATTGTGTCTTCGTGTTTTTCCCTATCTTCATGAAATTTATTCCTCTTACTTCTTCCTCTCTCTTTGTTAATTTCCAGTAATTTTCTAGCATGTTTGTCCCTAGTTATGGCTTGTAGGATTTGGAGTATTGTTATTTCAATATGTACAGTATCTCACATCTCCTTTTATTTATTTAGTATTTGATGTTCTTGCCCATAAATAAAGAATATTTTTTTATGTTTATAGGGCCCAAACATTTGTCTCTAGAAGTAGAGATAGTGGAGCAAGGTGTTTCCCTTTGTGATCCCTCATGTTTTAGAGTGCAAAATTAAAGTAATCCTATATATACATGTATATTATCAACGTATTTTAAACTACATTTGTTTAGGTGTATTTATGATTTGTCAAGAAGTAAGCTTGTTTAAGTTGATGGTTCAGTTACATGATGACAATATATGACTAGCAAGCTCTTAATTTTGCTGGAGTTCAAAAGATAGGCATGGTAGTTAAGGTTATAAAGATCTATACAAAAGAAGAAAGTATCGAGAGGATGATATTTCCATTTTTATGTGTATTTATATTATATTCAATATTATTTTTATAAATTGAAGTTTGTGTTAATATGACCAAATCAAATTTTAAGCAATGTTATAGGTGGCAGTCTGCTTATACATATAGTCAAGTACCAAACTAGATTTCATTGTTTATATAGTTTATGGCTATTAACTAGTATTGACCATTGAGTGTTGTAAATGGACAACTTTTCATAGTTAATTCTTATCCAACTATTTTTTTGGTTTAATTTACTTCGCTAGTGTTGGTAACCTTTTTTGTCCTCAGGAATAAACAAGATGTCTGTTTAATTTCCATTCAATATTTAAAAGAAATGTTACAAATGATGTCCATTTGTTAGAGTATTAGTTTCTATAGTTTAGTCTCATATATAACTTTTATAGTTTAGGATTGATTTTCTACTGACCTACCTAGCTAACTCAACTATTAACTGTCTTTTATTATTCAACTATCTTTTAATTCTTACAAACAATAAATTATTTATATCCCATTTATGTTTATTTTCAATTAACAATTTACTTAGAGTAATATAACACATAGTCTAGTACAAAAATATATTTTGTTGTGTTATATTGTTTTATGGATATTAACAAGTATTGAACATTTGAAAGTATCCATAAAATTTCTCAAGTTAGAAGATTAGTACATGAATAACTTTCTTTCCAAAAGATAATAGTGGATTCAAAATCACCATTTTAGTTATTATATTTCTTTTACATCCATAAGTATATCTTCCATACATGCTTCGATTGTTTAGAATTTTACATGCTTAAAATTTAAAGTCATATTTTATGGCTTTTTACTTCAATACTATGCCTAGATATCCTCAGATTAGTAATTACTCCCATTTGTTTATAGTCTTTTTTTTAATGATATTGCTCAAACATTTATCTTCCATAAAAGATTTAATGTCAATTGATGACCCTTATTTGATCAAATTATTTCTTTATTATTAGGATTGGGGTATCACAGGATACATATGGATTGAAAATATGATGGAACAAAGAACTTATAAACATGTACTTAAGTTTTAAATAATTTATCAAATTTACAAATTGGATACTTGAACTTCTTAATAGAGTCTTGCCTGGTCTTGATGAGATAACGTGTAAAACCTGCAATAACATGTTTTTATCAAGAAATAAATGTAAAGGTTAAATCTTATCCAATGCTAAACTTCAAGCTTCACTGATATGTCCTTTCAACTTTATTCAAAGTTGCTTAGAACACATTAAACCATGTTTCTTAATAGCTTCAAAACTATTGCTACTAACTATGTTCTTTTGGTGACTAAACACAAAAGCTTAGGTATGGAAGCATATCAAAACCCCTAAACTTGCTTACTCCTCGCATGTATAATTTTAGTAGCATAAAATCCTTTAACGTCCTAAACTTTGGAACTTTTTTAATGACAAACTAATCCATCCTTTGATTTATATATTTTGAGAACCATACAAACTAAAATGAGCACTTGAAATATTGAATCTTCACTATTTTATTATATAGTAATATGCCTAGCATATTGCCTCTATAATAACATGGTTAATTTTTCATTTAAAAATTTCGTAAGTAGATGAAATATTATAATGGATAACCATGTTATTAAAGTTTATGTAGGGAAAAAAATTCAAACTCTTTAGTTTTCATAATTTATTTTGTTTAAAAGATGAAAGTTCATGATTGGTTTAATTAATTTTACAATATTAAATTAATAAAATATTTATATTAAATTTAATGTTATTATGTTATTTTATTTCAATATGGATCTATATTCGTATATTATTTTTTCATAGTATGGACTAATTTATTTTAATTTATATGTATAGGTTGGAAATAAATGGATGAGTTAGTATAAGGTTTTTTTATGATGAACATTTTACTAAGGAAGGTGCAATGAAGTATGCAAGTAAGGCATCAGAAAATTTTGACAATGTGAACATAGATTATATGAGTTCAAGAAGGTATGCTAGGCTCTACAAATATTGTTAGTGCATGATATTTGATTTTGAGAAGGGGTTGGAAGAAGGTTTGAGGAGGTTAGAGTCTAATAAGAGTGCATTTGATTGATTGAATTATTAAAGGTGTATAGCATAATTGATGTCTATTTGGAGCATATAGATGAACCAACACCATCCATGCCAATGTTAATATGGCATGATAACTAGCTTAAAAATGAGATTGTAATAGAATTAGGTGGTGATATTGTAGTTGATTTAGGTTGTGATAGTGTTATATGAGTCGAATTGGGATATGATAGTGGTGTAGGAGTTTATTTAGGATGTGATGATGGTGTTGGTGTTGATTTAGGAGGTCACAATAATGTTGGTGTTAACTTAAAGGCCATAGTGATGTTGGAGTTGATGTGGGAGGTAATAATGATGTTAGAGTGGGTGTGGGAGGTAATATTAATATTGGTGTTGATTTAGATAATGGAGGTGATCTAGGAGACGAATAATCAATTGGTAATTATTCTGAATTGATTGATGATAGTGATTTTGATACAAGTGCTCCTGATGAGGTAGGTTGAGTGCTTAAGACAGAGGTGAAGTGTCTACTCAATATAGGGTTGATTTGGGTGCTCAAGATGGAGGTGATAAAGGTGCTCCTGATGGAGATAAATTTAAATTAAATTTCAATATTAGTTTTAATGCAGGTCATGACATAATGTACATTGACTCTTTTGATCCTGGGAGTTCCTTGGACAGTGATGAATATCTCATTATTAAAAAACTAGATGTTAACTTGAGGCATCCTAGTGAGACGAATAGATATATTTATGGATTTATTATAAGTGAGATGAATAGATATATTTAAGAAGTGGTTGCTAATTATACAATAATAATAAGATTTAACTTGAGTTTCAAGAGGAATGAAGAAAAAAAGATAAGCTATGGTTGCACCGAAGTTTGTCGAATTGATCTATATGCTTCATTTGATAGAAAAAGATTAGTGCTTAAAGCTAAAAACTTATAATTTAGAGTATACGTGCAATCCAATAAACAGATCAAGATTGGTTATATCCAATTTTATCACGAGACATTTCAAGGAAAATTATCTTAGATAAGCCAAACTATAAAATGAAGAAAATAATTGAAAAATGTATGGAGAAACTAAATTTGTCTATTAATTCCATCATGTGCAATTATTTAAGAAGGAAGCTTCTTAATGTAAAAGCAAAAGAGCAGTATAACAAATTGTAGGGATAAGTCGCCTTGTATAGAGATGCAAGTCGCCTTGTTCCCTTTCGGTACTAACAAGTCGCCTTGTATACCCATGCAAGTCGCCTTGTGTGTGTACAGTACCGATAGATTGTTAGAGTAGTGCCCTAAAGGCAATCCCCTTTAGCGC
>JANIPN010000005.1:17757434-17767807 GCA_027478595.1 Erythroxylum anguifugum
ATAACAATGAATATCAAATTAATGAAATATGCCTTTCTTTATTTATTCATAAAGTCTGTACACGACTTTGAACAAAACGCGCTAAAGGGGATGGCCTTTAAGGCACTACTCTAACAATTACCACATGAAATCATATGAAGAAAGCATTCTTAAAGAAGTACTTACCAGCATCAAAGAGCTCTAACATTATGAAAGAGATTTTTGGAATAAAGCAAAAACAAATAGAGTTATTGTATAAATATTGGGAACATTTCAAGAGACTATGTGCAAGTTTCCCAAACCACCAAATTAGTGAGCAATTACTTATACACTATTTCTATGATGGACTTTTTGCTATGGATAAGATCCTAATTGATGTAGCCAGTGGAGGTGCCTTGGTAAATAAGACACCTGAGCAGGCTAAAAATTTAATTGGGAACATGGTAGCTAATTTATAATAGCTTGGAACAAGATTACATTCATCTTCTAAATAAGTTAATGAGGTGAATGTTTCTGATTTACACCAACTTATTGTTGGAGTATCCTCTCTTGTTTGTCAACTTGCTATAGGTAACGTGCAATCAGTGAAGGCTTGTGGAATTTGTTTGGTAGTTGGGCACCCCACTTATATATGTCCCATGCTTCAAGAGGAATCTATTGAACACATTAATGCATTAGGTGGATTTCCGGGACAACCACAAAGGAGATATGATCCCTATTTGAATACGAATAATCTAGGATGGAGGGATCATCCCAATCTTAGTTATGGAAGCCCACAAGTGAATCAATTGCGTCCAAATTTTCAACAATATAAGCAACCATATGTCCCGAAACAACAATAGCCATCTCAACCCTCTAGTTCCAATTCTTGTTCTAATATGTCTTTAGAGGATGTTGCCAAATCTTTAGCTTCTAACACTTTGAAATTATAATAGGAGACAAGATAATTTCAACAAGAGACAAGGATAAATATCCAATACTTGGCAAATCAAGTTGGCCAATTAACCACTGCGGTGAGTAATTTGAAATCAAGGGGTTCTGGAAAGTTGCAATCTCAAACATTTGTTAATCCAAAAGAGAATGCAAATGCAATTGTCTTAAGAAGTGTAAAAGAGCTAGAAGCACCAGTAAAGACACCTCTAATAGCTTCAATGCAAGAAAAGGATAACGAAATTATCTCACCCAACAACTTTCCCCACAAGGATAATGAGAACGTTCCCAAAAAACATGACAAACCAAAAGCACATAAGTTTCCTCATTTTCTGATTATAAATTTGTTTTACCTTTTCTGTGATGTTTGAATGAATCTAACAAAGAGGAGGATGAAAAGAATTCCTTAAGACTTTTCGTAAGTGTGAAGTAAATATTAATTTACTTGATGCTATTAATCAAATACCTCGTTATGCTAAATTTCTCAAAGAAAAAGAATTTTGTACATGTAAGGGGAGACAAATGCTCAAGGGAGTTGAAAAGATTAGAATGGGGAAGAACATTTATGTTGTGATTCAAAGAAAGCTTCCTTTTAAATACAAAGACCCAGGTACTTTCATTATCCCTTGAACAATTGGTGGTATTAGATTTGAAAAGGTCATGTTAGACTTAGGAGCTTTATTTAATGTCATGCCATATTCTATTTATGTTTCTTTGAAACTTGGTCCTTTATACAAAACTGTTGTTGTAATTCAATTAGCAAACAGATCTAATGTAACTGTCATTTTCGTCGTTTGTACTTGAATATGACATTAAACAAATTGCCTTATTGCCTTATTTCATTTTCCATATATTGTGTCAAATATTGAATTCAAATTCTTATATAAGTAGAAAATTTGATAAATCATAACTTTAAGGTAAAATTATGGGACCAAAGAGACAATGTGAGGTAATGCGGCTCAGGTTTAAAGACATGCTCGGCGGCACTTACTGCAAAGGTAGATTGTCACAGTATGCAGCTCCCACTGACTTACCTCCTCCCCCTCCAGGCCTACAGCTATAGATGAGGCATCACCTACTGCAGGACATGCTACACCATCCCCATCCCGAACTCAAATATCATCCAATACTGTTTTAGATGGAGGAGACGTTTGCCAACCTGGAGCTGTGGTACTTAACGGAAGAAAGTACGTAAGAATTATGAACAATATGTAAGTGAAATCACATTAATGACTATTTGTTTTTTCTGAAGCTATAGGTTTATCATTTTTTTCATTGTATAAAATTACTTCTTATATTAGGTTGGTTCCATCTAGACCATGTTCCAGAAATATGACTTCTAAATTTAAAGAACGGATTGATTCTGAGGGTTATGTGTGGAAGAAAATCTCTCAGGCAACAAAGGAATTTTACTTTCAGGAGTTTGAAGAACAATAAAGATTTATTCTATTTTGATACTGATTTATATACACTAATTACATAAATATTATTACATGATAGTACTTTAACTTTATTTCTTCTTATTTCAGAAAGAATTTTTCTGGGATTCTGGTATCGACGCCATCATACATACACAATGGGAGAGGCGAGCTTGTACACGTTATCGTGACTTTATTGGTGCGATACATAAGGCTGGTGAACGACCGCCTTATATTTCGGAGAAAATACGGAGTTGATAGCAGGAGTATTGGAGAAGCCCTGAGGCAATGTCCATCTTAGGGCATAACTCCACCAACAGACGTGGAGGCCCGGGGGTAGAGAGTCTTCCCTTACATACGGGAGGATCAATAACCCACCATGAGCATGCACAAAGACTTGTAAGTATCAAAACTTCACACATATTTTGTACATGTTTTACTTTGCTATATTATAGATAATGGTAATGATATAAATGTCTGGTACCATATATAGCTGTGTTGAGTTTTTTATTGGTTCAACAGAGGGAAATATCATAAAAATAGGGTAAACTCTGCCGAAATTTTTATAAAATATAGTTCACATCTAACCATTTAGGTTAAATATGCAGGAAAAGTCTTTGGGTATTCCTCCTATACCTACTCAGCTGTTTTTGCATACTCACACGAAGAAGAATGACGATGTGACATTCGTCAACAGCCGATGTTGAGAACTGAATGTATGTCAAAATAACGCATTATTATTATTTCCTTTATAATCATTTAGTTTTACAATTTTGAATAATCCCTTACTAATGTAAACATTACTTCCTAATAGGACAAAATAAACTATTCAGCGACAGTCTCAGGAGGAACAACCTGTTGTCGAAACTCAGTCATATCTTGATATTATTGGTGGTAGGGACCGTCGTGGATGGATATTCGAGCTAGGTTCATTTGCGAACACTTGTTATTGGCAATCCTCTATGTCTAGTACAGCAACGTCTACCAGACCAGTGCAATCCATGGAAGTCACTAAGCATCGGACCACAGTGCAGACATTGATGGAGCAGATGGCTGAGCTGAGACAGGAGATTGATCAGTTGAAGGGAGAGTTAGCAGCTCAGAGCACCCGCTATCATCAGGACATTAGGATTGTTGTAGTCATTTGCTTTCAATTACAAAGACTTATTATGTACATTGTAATGTTTTTATTATCAGTTAAGAAAATTTAACCCTTATATCATCAATCAACTTTTGTTTAAACAAATTAAATATATAAACAAATAAATTTATTATGCACAGATAATTCACAACTATTAAAATTATGCATTTTTCATAAGATCATCAAATAAAATTTAATGTTGGGATATTTTTTAAAAAATTTATAACTTCTAATTACCGACGGAATACAGGCAACCGTGGCAAAAATATTAATATTACTGACGGAATATAGAAAACTATTGCAAAAATGTTTCAATATTACCGACGGATCCATCGGTAAATATTTTTACTGACGGATTCCTTGGATTTAGCGACGGCCTAAACTGTCGCCAAACTCTTTATTTCTTGTAGTGTATGAGAGAACCAACCCTAAAAGCTTGCTTAAAGGGTAGTAGAGTCCATAATACTATAAACCTTATGTTAGCCTCTTTCATTACCGATGTGGGACAATTAAACCGTAACATAGGTCCATTGATTAAGGTAAGTCTCACCCTTCTTTGTTTCTTCTTTGCTCCAATTTCAGAACTCAGCTAACACATGTTCTCTCCCAGGTTGTCCACTGAATTTTGTAGACTCTGGATTGTGAAATAAAGGTTTTTCAGCTAATTGATCTCTTCCTGGGACTTAATCAGGTGATTACTGTCTATGCTTATGTTTGATGAATACTTGAATACCATGGATTGCTTGGGTTATCAACTAATTAGTTAGTGTAAAACCCCAATTTTGCGACTTACACCAGAAGGGGAATAAGTTTCCCCAGCTGGGAATAAGCGAAGTCCCAATTCTTTGACTAGGAGACCCCTAAAACACCCCTAGGATTCCACCATCTACAATACACTTCCATCACTCTACACTTCAAGGGTTTGTTTGCTCTTCCAGAATTCTAGTATTTTTCTTAATACATGTTATAGATTATGGATTTGAGACTCGAACATGGGCTTATTTTTTATTATAATGATGTTGTTATAGTGAAATTTGAACAATTTAAATTTATTTTTCTCACGTAGTTTGGAAAGATTAGAACTGTACAATATGGAAAGATTAGAACTGTACAATATGACAGATAATGTAATGAAATTATGTAATATCTTTAATGAAAGTTATATTAATGAAGAACATGGTAAAACTTTATAATGTAAATCTTATTACGTGTAACATATTCTCATTATGTATTGTTTATACCACAGTAATGTTATAAAGCATACATACTTTTTTCTTGGTGTGCGGCAGAAAGCAACAATTGATTCAAGTGCCAACACTTATATACAGATACATTTCTTTGACCTGCAGAACTATCCAAATGCTAAATTCTTTAAATTGGATCTCAACATATAAACTTTATGTAGATTCCGTGCAGATCATAAGCTTGGGTATCCATACAGGGACTAGTTATCACTTATTAAATAGCACACCATAAGTTTCAATCTATCATTCATAACACATCCTATTTTCGCAGTGAAATGGGTATAGCCCGAAGTGGAATAGCTTTCTTCAAGGTGATGCCAAATTGTTCTTCCATATCCAAGTTTTCAGGGGACATACCATCAACGAGTTCCCAATCAAACGAGTGAATCATTGAACCAACCATCAAATGAACCATCCGAACGGCAAGAGGTGCACCAGGACAGATTCTCCTACCAGCGCCAAACGGTATGTACTCAAAGTCATGACCCTTATAATCTTTGCTGGAACTGTTCATAAACCTCTCAGGACGGAATGAAAGTGGATCGTCCCAGTACTTTGGGTCTCTGCCAATACCCCAAGCGTTAACTAGGAGTTGGCTTCCCTTTGGTATGGTGTAGCCAGTTTGTACTTTAACGTCATTGCTTGCTTTGTAAGGTAAAAGAAGAGGAGCTGAAGGATGGAGTCGCAGTGTCTCCTTGGCAATTGCCTGTAGGTATGGAAGTTTGTCAACGTCTGATTCTTTTATGGTGCCTTCAGGTCCGATCACGTCCATGAGTTCCTTTCTTGCTTTGTGGAATACCTCGGGATTTATCAGGAGTTCTGACATTGCCCATTCGGTTGTTGATGAAGATGTATCGCTTCCGGCAATAAACAAGTCCTATATTTTTGTTTTAGAACAATATTGAAATGCAGCTTAAATCTACTGGAATCAAAATTCAAATTACAACATATCATAGAGGATGTCAGGAATTTTACATCGAACAATTATAAAGATATTCAAGAATTTATAATAATATGCAAATTCTCTACTCTTGAACTAGCTTTTGAGGGTGAGTTATACAGTTCTAACGGATGATTTATTATCATTAGAATATTATCGCGTGTATTAAGTGTGAAACACGCAATGGAGATAACCCATTTGCTTCTTGAATATTAAACTTAGGATCTAAAAAGCAAAAGAAGGGTCCAAAATAAGTCGAAAGTCTAGTTGGGCGGCAGCTATATATATCACATGTTCGTGACGGAAAAGGAATGCATCCCGGTCCCACCACCGTTACAAAAAGAAAAATACTTCAATGGTATAACCTACCCAACAAAAAATAACTAAAAAGACTTAAGAAAAGCAAGACCACAATTTCTTTTTAACGAATTCTTGTAATTACTTGCTTAATTGAAGCAGTGTTTCAAGGTTACCTTTTAAATAAGAATCCACCAACTTTTTCTGTACGGGTCAATTCAAACAGTTGGAAATCATTAGTCTCCGACACGTGAATACATCACTATCAAGTTGACGATTTGTAAATGATTTAAAGATGCGCCATCTCTAATCAATAGTTTCTTCCAAGTTCTACTAGAAAAAGTTAAGAAAAAGGCTTAGCCAATCTATATCTGCCACGCCCAAACTTAATCTTACAACTTATTACAATCCTTTTTTTTCCAACCAAAATCTTGTCTTATTGTATCCAGTGAATCTCAGTCATTTATTTATGTGGATCTTATATAAATAAATGTAAGGCTCGCATAAATAAATGACTGAGATTCTGGACACAATAAGACACCATAAAATTATACAAAAGAAATGGACTCCTTTTTTACACCCCAAAATTACATCGTTATATATTAAAATAAACCAAAAACAACGTCTCTTTAGGACTAAAATAAGGTTAGAATAGATTAGACGGTGCAGATTCTCTTATGCCCTAAATTTCGGTCCTAAATTTCGGATTTAGCCTTAGGCTTCTAGTAGGTAAAGTAAGACATCCTTTGATTAATATTTTTTTTCTTTTTACAACTTCAACTGGGTTATATATATCTTTTCTGTTTAATTTGGTGGCTTCCTTGGGTTACCTCTGCAATGCAAACTGTGACCTTATAAATTAAAGTTTTTCCTACTTTTAAATTTAACAAAAAGTTTGGTGTAGTTGAGTTTTAGGTTTTTATTTTTTATTTCATAATCTAATTTTATTGTTAATTAAATACAATAATAATAACTGCTAATAATAATTATGATTATTTATTTTTATAATTAATTTCGGTTTTAAATATTAAAATAGAAATTTTAAACTTCTTTAACAAATTAAACTTAAACTAACAATACATAATTAAGAAAATAAAAACTCATAGCTTTCTGGTTAAAGACTCTATAAACATGCATGGAAAAATCCAAACAACTATGAAGTTATTTTTATATTTTCTGATTTAAATAAATATTAGTGTTACCAAAATTTAGTAATCTTAGGTATAATCTAAGTGCCAATATCTAAAACTATTAAAAGATGAACTTAGTTATACGTACCACAATTAAAGGCTTGATCAGTTTCCTGTCAGAATCAGGGCCGTCTTGATTGATAAGAACATCCAAAAAATCTCCAAGCCTCTCTTTAGATGCCAAACGCTTATCGATAATTTCATCAAATATCTCATGAAGCCTCAGGTAAGCAGGCCTTATATGTTTCCTCACACCTTGCAAATCAAACCTTTTCAGAAAGGGAAAATAGTCTGACAAGTTAGGCTTACCAGCGCCTTCCATTATCGTCCACACAACGTCTTGGAACTCTTGAGCTTTTTCAAATTCTGGATCCACCATATCTATTGAAAAAATGGTGGTTGATATCAAGTTAAGTGCAGTAGCAAACGCAACTGGTCCTATGTCAACTGGGATTCCTTGAGCAGACCGTTTCCTGAGGTGTTCTACAAGTTGTTGAACTTTTTGGTAGCGGAGGTGCTGTTGAGAGTTAAGACGTTGTTCTGTGAACATCTGTGTGCTGCATATACGTCTCCGGTTCTTCCACTGCCGGTTGCCTGGGATCCAGGCGACGGTGCCCTCCGGGTTGGGCTGAGAGAACACGGCGTCGGGAACGGTACGGTCGGAGAAAGTCTGGTCGTGGCTGTGAAGGAGTTCTTTGGCCGTTTCAGGCGAAGAGGCAACAACGGTGGTTATGGAGCCAAGACGGAGACTCATGAGAGGACCATAGATTTTGGCTAAGTGGTAAAGGGACTGATTAGGTCTAGGTCCAAGTTGAAGGAGAGAGCCTAGGATGGGGAGACCCCTGGGTCCCGGAGGGAGGTTGGTGGTGGCTCTTCGCCAGAGGAATGGCTTGAGAAGGAGGAGGAGTGGAAGACACAGAAGGAAGATGTGGAGCTCCATCACTTCACCTATGTGTCTTTGTTCAGTTATTGTGTTCCACTTGCGAGTGTTTACGCGGGGTTAGGGTTTATATAGTATAACGTGATCTAGGGGGGATTAAAAAATGCTTTACGTGAAAAAAAACAAAACTTCACGGTCTTTTTATTTTTATTTTTATTTTTTTTTCACGAGATGTTTTATGTGGGTCTCAACTATGAGAAGGTACCTTTAAGTCAGTCACATTTAGATTAATCTCCGCTCGAGCCGGATAGGTCCCTTACGGGATGCGAAACTCTGACCTTAAATTTTAGACGGCTGCATACATGATTAAATTGTCAACCAATTTCTGGAAATGTTACGGTGTCATTCATAGATGTTAGCGAATGTTATCGGTAGATATGAACGTTTAATATTCTCCTTCCACCTAACGGCCGCCTAGAAGGTGTATGTCTTTTCCAAAAGGCGAATAGTATAATAAGTTTTAAACACTTTTTCTTTGTTTGTCGATAAATAAACCATTCAATTTCAATAATGCATCTCTTAAAATTTTGTTTTGTTCCTACATAAATAAGTCTTTATGAAAAATCATTAACTCTAATTTTATTATCAAGTTATCTCTGAATAAAATTTATTTTATTCATTTTTATGATAATAATTTTCAAATTTTAGTATACCATAAAGTTATGATAACGTAAGGGCTTAAAATTAGAACATGGCACAAATATAGTATTAACTGAAAATCTTCAGAAGGAGCTATGTAGGACCTATTCATTGAAGTGTTGAGCAAGACAGATGGGCCAAAACCCGAAGAATTGGGGTCCAGCCTGACTAATAACTGGGAAAACAAGTTCTATATTTCCATTTGACCCGAAATCCTAATTATATGAGGATGGGAATGTTAGGGGTACACTTGTTTGAATTATTTCTACCTGCCAGGGAGAAATTTTTGATCGTTCAGCTTTGTATTTTATTTTATTTGATCTTAGACCAGAGTATTTACCGGCGGATCCAGTGATTAATCCCCTCGCTGGTTTGTAGGCACCTCACAGAATAGGATAGTTGAACAGCTTTTTTCAATTTGTTTAATATTGCGGTTGAAACTTGTAATAATTAGTAATTAATTAAAATATGTATTTAACGAATAATAATATATTTAAACGTTAAATTTTAAACCGTTCAGCTTACTGAACAGCTTCTCTTTTTTGCACACCTGCATTTGCCTTTGGATAAGGAAGCCTTTTAACTTTATCGCACACTTATATGGACGTGTGTGTGTCTTAGAAAAACACCTAATTTCAATTTTAATTTGAATTCAATAGATTATATTATCTTTGTGTAGAAAGTTTTGCAAGAGACTGATTGTGGTTAGTTATGGAATGCGTATCACTAAATCTTAGTTTTAATAATTAATGTGAAAAAAATAAACAAGTTTGAGATTGTTATTTAATATGAGCGGGCTTGGCTTCGGTTAGGTCCCAGGTTCGATTCCTTGCTAGCCTCTCTTGTAAGAGCCTGGGGCAGCCGGAGTTTTACCTATGGATGGAGAACTAGTGAGGCCCTCTGTGATGGGGTGTAGCCGCTTGGCCCTCTGCTGGGGTGTAGCCACTTGGCCTTCTGAGAAGTGAGCCCACTTAACCCGCATGTGGGGTTTCTTTGAATTAAAAAAAAATGAACTTAATTTTGTATTAACTTATATAATCTGTCAAATGTTTTGCAAGATTTTGTTCGCTTAAGTCCTAGAGCAGGTGGTGCATTAGGTTGGTGTAATGTGGGACCCTCTAAAATAATGGTGGTTGGAGAAATTTTTGTCAAGGTTGGCTAACTACCGCCATATTAATTGCCTGGACGACCTATTAAAACCTTTCTTGTTAAATCATAAATTATGATCTTTACCAATAACTTTGTCTAACGTAGAAAAGTGAGTTCTCCCGAAAATTGAACGCAGATAATGACCTTGTTTGGTTGTCAGATGACTAGTAAATTTTTTAGTTGATTGACCAAGGGGAGGTTTAGTTTATAAAAAATAATAAAAATGGGAATATAAATAAATATAAGGAAGAATGAGAATGGATATAATCATTATAATTATGATGGTTGGTTAACATGAAGGAATAATTACCATTACTATTGGTAGTAATTAGTTTGTAAAAAATATTGTAATTAATTAATTATAAAATGAATTATATTTTAATTAATGAATAAATTATATTTTAATTAATTACAATATTTAATTAATGAATGAATTATATTTTAATTAATTATATTGCAATTAATTAATGAATTATAATATTTTAATTAATGAATAGTTATATTTT
>JANIPN010000005.1:17767907-17779956 GCA_027478595.1 Erythroxylum anguifugum
AAATTTGCACAACTATCAGTATCCAATAATGCACATGTATGAAATAAATTATGCACAATGCATGTTCATGATAGTCCTGGGAGATTTCCATATGAAATTTAAACATCTTAGAGGCTGAATTAGATTCCAATTTCTTCATATCATTTGTAGCGCTATGTCTCTAGTTTACCACAAATCAGAGATCATCTCATTTGGATCAGTAGAACTCCAAAAATCATCAAAATATCGAAGTATGTTCAGTGGAATCATAATTTCATTTACATTTCCTTCCATTTTCAACAATTTCTAATTCCAACAATCACAATTACAATCATAATTCCATTTCTATTTACAATACAACAATTCTAAATTACAACAATCATAATTCTTTTTCCATTTCCTTTCATTTACAACAATTCCCAATTCCAACAATCATAAAACAACCATAATTTCATTTCCATTTCCAACAATAATTCTAATTGAATTTCCAACAATAACCAACAATTTCCAATCCCAACAATCACAAAACAATCATAATTCCATTTCTATTTACAACAATTTCCAATTCTAAGTTTCTAACAATCACAAAACTTTCATAATTTTATTTTCATTTCCTTACATTTACAACAATTCCCAATTCCAACAATCTCAAAACAATCATAATTCTATTTCCATTTCCATTCATAATTCCAATTGAATTTCCAACAATTTCAATTCAAAGTTTGAAAAATAATGATCAAGTTGAAGGTTATAATATGATATACATAATTGACAAATAATACATGACATATCTTATACAATTATTCATACATATATATTCATAACACAATCATCATATTCAATTCAAAGATTTTTTCATAACATGAGATCAAGTTGAATGATATAAATTTTTTGAAAATTTTTTTCCCTTTTCTAAACCTTTGACCTTCTTTTCATTTTTAACAAACCATAATATGATATACACTATTTCATATTTCATTCTTAAATATATACATTGTTTTTACAATTTTTAATTGACATTAATAAATGTAAGTATAAATAATTAAAATCTACAACTACAAGTCTTCAACACATTCACAATTTGACAACAAACATTCAATACATCACTTCTTTACGCTCAAACAAGTTTTTACAATTTTACAAAATTTTATTATCAATTTTACAATTTCACATTTAATTATCAATTTTACATTTGATTATTAATTTCATATTTGATTATTATTCTTACATTTAGGTTTAAATGTTAATTATCAACTTTCAATGTTAAGTTATAACATTCTTTGCTTAATACATAATTAATCAATTACGTACTAAGTTACTAACCCCATTTTACAATTCTAAATTTTCAAATCTAATTTACAATTCCATTTTACAATCTTTGCATAATTACAAATTCATAACAAAATAACATAAATTACTAACCTACGGTATTCTTCAACTTCAATCCAACAATTTCAAATTATCAACATCAAAATTCCAAAACCGTGAAAATTCCATTCCAAAACAATTCCAATTTCCAAACATTCAAACATTCCATTCTAAAATTTTTCAAACCAATCCTCATTCCAATTCCCAAACCTATTCTAAAACAAAACAATCAATATTCACTAATTAGTAATTAATACATTCCAATTCCTCATTAGTTCAAACTTCACACTTCAAGTTCAACTTCGGTATTCAACAATCCAAACCCAATCCTCCACAAGTCCACCCACCGACAACATTTTCATCAACTGATCAACACTAATAGTCTAATACACGGCAAATCTAATCCATTTCCAATCCACAACACACATAAAAATTCATTTACCAACAATTTTTGGAAACATAGAGAAGTAAAAAATAGATCAACTCAACAGTCAACACATACCCCAAAAATTTTGTTAACCATCAGGTTCGAGTCACTCAGGTCTTCACTTGGGTAGTTGTCGGAGGGTTAGTGGGTCGGCGGTGTTGCGACAAAGGGAGACGACAGCATATTTAGGCGGCGTGGACGATGCAAGGGAGGCGAGCTGCGAGACCAGGGAGCACGATTCCACGACAGAGGAGAAAAGGAAGACTCGAGGAGACCAGAGTCCAGATCCAAACCAGGGAGGGGCGGCGACGCAGCGTGAGAGAGACAAATGGAGAGAATCAGGCGGCAAAGAGCGGCGGAGGGAGCACAACAGACGGACGGACGGACGACAGAGAGAAGATAGAAGAGAGTGAGGCGGTAGGACGAAGGTTGGGGGAGGGGGTAGATTTTTAGGGTTAAAGTTTTTTTATTTGCAAATTGGTCCCTGGAAATTTTAGATTTAACAGAATTACCTAGAATTTTTCGGCCGGTACCAATCGGTACGGTACGAAATTCGTATCATTGCTTGTGACACATATATTTCTTTTTAATTTTTAAAATTAAATATCATTAAAATATTTACAACTTTTAAGTATTATTAAGGTTAGACCTGTCACTTAAATAGTATGACTACCATTTTTTTTCCTGACATTCTTTCTCTACTTCTTTACTTCTCTTCTCTGTCAATCAATAAAGTTATTTGTTGATATAGGCTTCTTTATCGTCTCTCGATCCCTCTAGAATGTCCTCAGTAACTATTACATCTTTCTCTTCAAAGCTTTTTCTTTTATCTTCTTTACCAAAACTCCTCTTACCTTCAAATCATAACTGTTTTTGAAATAATGGATGATTATTTGAGTTGGATTGCATGATAATTGTTTCTTAGAATGAAACGTCTCTGATTTTGTCACCATTGACCTCTGTTTCTTACTAACTTTCAGATTTAATCGTATATATTCTCGTAACCTCTGTGATTTTGTTGCCGGGACCTCTGTTTCTTCCTAACTTCAAGGTTTAATCGTATATATTTTGGTTCTTTGTGTTTTGTTTATTGTTGGTAGTATTAATTTTTAGCTTTTGTGGTTGGTGATTTTGGGTGATTAATGTAGCAATGTAGTTTACTTTTGAATGGTGTTAAGATTTCTAACTGCTATAATTTCTTTTGTTCAGTGTGTAGGTAGATATACAAGTAGCAATAATTAGTGCTCAAGACAGATGTTATGCTCACTTGGAAATGAAAATTGTTAGTAATGGCTAGGCTTTTAGCTGAAGGAAGCTCATCACACACTCTTGCCGGTAAAGAAAAAAATGGTAAGAATCATTTGTTGTTTGGTAAGTGAATACAGTTTTGGATGTTTCAATATCGTACTCGTATGAGACATTATTTGGTAGGTGATGTTAGTAGGAAAACATTGATTTTTCAATGCATCTAAAGAGAGTTAAGTGAGGTAGATAGTGCTAATTTGCTTGATGAAGAAGGTAATTGTTTCCCGTTCATATGTTCAATTGAAATGTATAAGGCGTTAGTTACGTCATGTCCGTGCAGTTGGAATTTTCAGATCAAATGTTAAAGAGGATTATGCTCCAAAAGTTGCAACAGTTTTTCATCTTATTTACAACATTCATTGATGCTCTTTATTTAATTAGTCTCAAGTTCTTCTACTACTTATGATTCTTAGCGGATATGCATGTTTTTGGTGTGACGCCTATGACTGACCCATGACCCATTACATTTGGTAAGATTTGACATTGCTATGAATTTTTGTGATGCCTTATTTGTTTATGCATCTTTATATACGTATGAGGTATGGAAATTTATTTGTGCATTTGTGGGCATACAATAGGGTTGGTGGCAATTGCATATTTATGTTAGAATATTTGTTGATATTTGTATCTACTAATATATTACAATGTTTGACACTTGAAAATCTTGATGAAAAATATACATCCACTTGCGTATTACGCTTAAAGTAAGCTGATGAAGGCCAGTTAATATGTAGCTTATGCAGGTTTTGAGGGTTTATTTGTTTCAGTTTGTCTTTACCATTTGTTTGACCAATTTAACTCCGCTATATTTGATCTCATTTGTTTTTGTCTTTTTTTAATGCTTAATCTTGTGCGCTCAAGATAATCAAAACTATTATGATGATTCAAGTTACAAATCAATGTGACCAATTTCTCTTCTTTTTTTTCAATTTTTTATTCCGCACTTCGTTGTATTATACACTTAATGTCTGTCTATGCATATTTCAATTTTACCATCAATTAATGTGCAAGAGCATCATGCAAATGGTAAATCATGAGTGTGGCATGCTATTGATTTTGCTGATGGGGAATTGAAGAATAAACTTTTCTACATCAGATTTGCTTCCATGGAGAGTATATCCTTCACTTTCATAGTTTCTATGTCTAGTAGTATCTCTGTATGGTCATGCCGTATAGAGTTCTTTTTTACTTTTCCCTATGATTTCTTCGACTTTTGTTCAATGAAATTTTCTAAATCTTTGTTCTATCCTCAAGTTTTTGTTGGTTATACTTCCTTAACATACATAAGGTGTAATAATTTTAACAAAAATGGTGTCATCACTTGTCATGCATTAAGGAAATGAGAGAAAGTAGCAGTGGAACATTCATTAAAACCTATTTGCATGGTTATTATATGGGGCTAATGGGAACCACAACAAGTGTCACATATTTCTTTTGTTTTTATTTGTCTTATCAACTTCAATTTGTCAAATCATGCTCTGAAATGAGATTAAAGGCTTATCATTTATAGTATTGAACCTTGTAATAAGGATTTTTCTCAGTCGCATGCTTTTTGCCTCTATATCTCATATAGCTCTTTTCTAATATTTCTCATCGTAAGGTTCATTTCTTACTTTGTTTTAGATTGTAAAACCTTTAGGGCGACGATTCAGGGAGTAGCTGAAGATCAAGGAAAGAAAGAGGAAGGAAAAAAATGCTACAGATGCTACTGGACAAACATAGTTATCAAGCTCTATACAAAAGAAAAACCATTGAGATTATTTGATAACATTTGTTAATTAGTAGCTATATGTATCATATATATATATATTCTACTAACTCATGTTAGTAATAGCAGGTTTAGAATGGGAAAACTCGTACGATTGATAGTTGTGCCACCTTTTTTCACAGGGATAAACTCTCACATTTAAAAAAAATGAGGTTCTAATTAATGTTTTCTTTTCTTTTATTGGACATTTGCATATACTTTGTCTAATGTTTTTTAGTGCTGAAACTATTTGTATTCAGGTTGAATTAAACTACTTTGAGTAGATTGATTAAGGTAGGATTCTTGTAGTTGAGTTTGTTACAGATGTGTATCTAATAACCTGGGCAAAGACAACTTCTCTGTGCTTTGAGTTATTTTATTATGATCAAACTACATAGTTAATGATTTAATCATTGTATTTTTTTCGTTGTTCTTTCTTGTCTTGGACAACGACATTGAACTGTCTGTTAGGATGTCTGAGCTTGGGAGCCAAAAGTCGCGAAACTTTATGAAGTCATCCCCATTTCTCCGGTGCTCACATGATGTCGTAACGCCCTACATTACATGTAAGAATTATACACTACTTATGTAAGAATTACATGCAATTCTTCTAAATCCACCCATGCGATTTATTGCCTTCTTAATATCCACTTTACCATGCAAACGGAGTTGCTTTCTCATGGGCATAAATCCTACTTGCCCATGTTCCGAAATAAACATTAGGAGTTCCGATTTTAGGATTTCAATGTCCCTTTGCAGACCTAGAGTGTGTTCTAAAGTTGAAAACCTATTTTGTTTTCATCCTACTCTAATTCAGAAGGAATTTGTTGATAATTAATATTGTTTATATGTAATCCTTTGTAGTTTGTATGTTAAGCTTATAGCATCTTATGTTTCTTTTCTGATTCTGTTTCTTTTTTCCTTTACAATTCTCAAGTTTATTTTCCTTTTTCTTCTTTTGTGAAATTAAATGCAGCAGTTGGCAAGATCAAATCAGCTTTAATATGAAAAGCATCCCATGGCAAAGTTTGCCTAAACGATTTTTGAAGACACTGATACAGTTAGTACTGAAGGATTTATCATATTACTGTTTTATGTATACTTTTGTTAATTTGAAAATTTTGAATCCAGTATAGATTAAGATTAATTGAGAGTCGCATAATATTATGTTTTGTCCTTCGAAGGAAAGTTATATGGTGTCATTCGTGATTTATTCTTAAATAGGTTTTTAAAGGAGATGAATAAAAGGGAAACATAAATGTTTTTATAAGAGAGATCATTATATCAATGTGTCGTACAATCTACTTTGAATTCAATTGCTTCCCTTTTTATCTCTGTCACAACTTCTTTTGAGAGAGGAGAAATCCTTACTACTAAACAAGGTTGGATACATTAATTTCCTTACTACTAAACAAGGTTGGATACATTAATTTAATTATGTATAACCTTCTTTCTACCTTTTTACTCCTATAATTGATCAAAAATGAATTTTTTTAATTTATGATTTTGCATATTAAAGATATAAATGAGTTATCCATGCAAGAAGTGGATGAAATTATAAATATGTATGTTTATCGTGTTTTATCATATGATGACATATAAAAAAAAGTATTACCATTTCAGTTTCTCTCTTTACCAGCTTTTTTATAATATGATGTGATTTCTAAAATGTTTGAGGAGCTAGAACAATAATTTGAATTATGGATAACACAAACCAAAAATGATTTAGTGCTTTTCTAAATCTTTTACTTTGAAATGTAATCCTTTTCCCTTTTTATATTTGAGTAATGACAATTTTTTTGTATAATCAAAACGTGAATAACTTTAAAGGTGTTTGCTGCTACCATTTTAAACATATAATTAAAAATTGATTCGAATTAAATTATTTGAAATTGTTTTGTATTGAATTGTGATTTAGTTAAAGGTTTGAAGATAAAAATATGTTTCTAAAACTTAAAGTTAAACATAGATAAAACGAAAAGAAGATTCTATAATGTAATTATTTGTGATCATAAGTCTAAAACTTAAAGTCAGATCGGCTTAAAGAAATACAAACAAATGAGATAAACGAAACAAAGACAATGTGCCAAGTTTTGTATATGTTTCCAATTTTGTGTTAATACAAGCCACGCAAGTTTATCTTATCTATCACAATAATTTTTTCCATATTCACAAATTATTTTTTTCCACAAATTTTAATATTTAACAATATTCTTTACAATTACTAAACTATTTTATCTCTTCTTTATAAATTTCACATTTATCTTTTTAATTCCATCGTTGATATATATTTTCAAATTCTTTTATTTTTAAATTGCTAAGTTTAACTTATTTTATTAATTCATTCTAAATATTCCAACTATTATATTTTTGCCTCTTCTCTTTAACAAAATTTTATCCACAATCACTCAATTCTATATATGTATAGTCCTTAATTCTAAATTACGTGGACATTATACTTATATAGATTATCACTGTGCATTTGCCCAGTGTGTGTCTGCTAGTCCAGATATATACCTCAATATTACAGTCAACTATGAATGGATTGGAGATTATGAAGATAAGCAATGATGACAAAAGTTTGGATGAGTTATCCATATTGATGCAGCTCAAACCATTACTCATCGAGCTGTGAAGACAACAAATATTATCTTATATGAGAATTTTATAGAACAAGTTGGAAAGTTGAATCCATCTTCTCTAAAAATATACGGGGTGAAACGACTGACAAGTGCCTTACTCGATATGAGGTTGATAGACTATCAATACGAGACGTCTAGTGCAATTTTGAGTATGCAGTCTAACTTGAGGAATCGTCATCAACACTCGGTTGAACCTGAGGATAACAATATAAATCATATCCTGGAATCCCTTTGATGCCCTTCGAACTTTGGCATTTAACAATGTACTCTTTTTTTTTTGGGGGTTAATTGAAAGAGTAGAAATAAGGTAGAACTTATGATTTAGATAGAAATTAATATAATAAGATATTTTTTTGCTAGTGAATATACAAAACCAATTAAGTTGATCTTGTATAATTGCTTAAGCTGTTGTGGTGAAACGGTCACTTAATATGGTATCAAAACTTTTGTGACCAAGTGGTCGTGAGTTCAAATCCTACCACCCACCTATTGTTTAGCACAAGGTGGAGTAAACTTGTGCAAGTTTCAAGCCTAAAGGGCTTTCACTTGAGAAGTGATTTTATATTGAATATATAAAACTAATTAAGTTGGTCTCACACAACAGCTTAAGCTGTTGTGGTGAAACAGTCACTTAATATTTTCAAGGTCAAAGGACAGACAGTGTTTCTGTTCCATTGCATAATTAACAAAATCTTACCGCTGAATTTTTCGAATACCATTGATAGGATGATGCTACTTTATCTTCATCTTTACATGGCTAAACAAAGAAAATGACATATTATGGTTGGTGAAAATGAATCGTCAGAAGTTTTGTTCTAGCTGTGGAATTGTCCGTTTGATAATAGTAATACACGTAAGCTGCCTTGCATATTCCACATATATATGATCTTAACTTCTTGTACTTAATAATTTTTAGTATATCTGGGGTCTATGATTTCATTCAGAGTATGACTGAATGGATATTAAATACTAAGTTGAGGTAAGGTATTAAGTTGAAAAGTTGGTTGCTCTTGCCATGAAACCAAAAGACGTCATCTCCACTCGTGAACTGAAGAGTCATTGTCATGGGATTATATGCAAATACAATATCTCGTATATGAGATATTGAAGAAGGCGAAAGGATCATGGATGAAGTGGAACACAAAACAAAAATGGATGTGTGATAGAGGTAGGCTGTCCTTGGAGTAGAAAGCCCTTGCATTACACGGGCTTTTTATAAGAAAAAGGGTTAACAAATTAAATCCCTTAACCAAAATAACATAAGTTTGTCACGAAGAAAAAAGAATTATTTTTTAACATAAAAAATTGATGTTCAATTAGTAAAAACAATTATTAAAAACTTAAGTGCATTTAAAATAAGTTTGAAGACCTAAATAGAATATTTTCTGAAAAAAAAAAACAAGGAACTACACAGAAGAAAACAAATTAAAGAACCCAGCAAAGACCAAGTCAAGTGGCCTTGCTAATTTTCTTCTTCCTAGATGGAGCTCCGACTTGGTTGCCAACGAATATAAGCTTCCCAAAATCTATGGTCTCGTGTCTTGTTTGTATGCTATTAACTACCTATTTACAATATGATTCATGTAACTAAAGGAGGGCTCATCTGGTTGTGCCTGTTATTCTAAACTGAATCATATGATAATAATCATTTGTGATAAGGTTCTTCGATCACATTATTTCTCATGCTCCATCGTATCTATGATAAGGTCTTCTCTTTGCTTCAAATGAACCACATGCTCCACCATTTTGACAGGTCTTATCAGTTCTAACTTCTAAACCATAGAGTTAACGTGTTATCTATAACACTATACAGCTCGATACGCATAGCATCTAGCATCCGTCATTTACAGCTAAAACGATTGGGATATCCAATCAATACAATTTTGTGTTTATTAACTTCATTTTAAATTTTGTCAAAAAAAAAACTTCATTTTAAATAACATTTAGTTAGGAGAGAAAATAGTCTCTAAAAGATCTCCGTCACTACATATTCTGTCGATAAGACCATATTAAAATTTGGTAAATACAATAATTATTATGTATGAAACTACATGTCTGTTATGTCTCTGCATGCCCTGTGAACTGCTGCTAATAAAGCGTTGCGTAACTAACTGTCCAAGTCTGGAAGGATTACATTCACACGGAAGAAGGCAATAGCTCAATCTCTTTCCCTATAATTACTTGCACGAAAAAAGATTAGCTGATGGTGACAGGCCCCTATTCTGTAATGACTAGGCGACCTGCTCGGGGCATTCCACGGTGACTCTCCAGTAGATATTCAAGTTGGCCGGAAAGTTTCCGTAAAGCTAAGCCTATTGCTCTTGCTAAGGAAAAGCTTCAATTTACAATAAGATATGTAAATATTAGATTTTTGTTTTTTTAGTTTATTAAAAATTTCCGCAACATAACAGTTCTATTTTGACATCCCAAAAATTTCAAAGTCCTTGTAAAAGTTCAAAACACTTCTATTATCACATCAATTTCTTAACTCCAAATTGTGGACTTCAAATCCACTCATATGCAATCTCAAATAGTTACATCAATAAACTTTGAAAAGCTAAAATAATGTTATGCATTCCTTTTAAAGAACCTTTCTACACATCTATTCTTTATACAAATGTACTTTTCAAAACATGTTCAAAGATATGCAACAGTTCTCAAAAATATTTATAAGGCAAAATAAAAATGTCTACACAGCAGCACTTGACGAAGTTGACTACTCACGAGGTGGAGTCCATACTACTAAAGCCTTTGAGCGTGCACTTGGGAGGTTTTTTTTAAAAACAAAAAATAAAGTGTGAGTTAAACGAACTTAATAAGTGTTATTAGTTTCCAATAAAAAACAATTATACAAACATTAACTTCCATAAAAGAAAACAATTTCTTTTCTTTTCCAGGAATAATCAATGTTCTTACAAAACACATTCTTTTTTTTTTCAAAAGATCAATGCATATGTAAAATAAAACATTATATTTTTAAGATATCAAGTTCCACTTTTCTTGTAAAGTAGACAGTGATGGCAAACGATACTTTCATGAACTTTATTTTTAAAACATAGCATATCACTAATTTTCTTTCTCATACGATACCTTTAGGTGTAAGGTCACGAAACTGGTTCTACATCGCTTACTCGTGCCTAGTTAATCTCTATATATCGATTGTTATGGAGCTAGTTCTGCATTGCTTACCTATAACGATACTAGCACTACATATAAATTAGTAGTTACTGAGCTGGTTCTTCATCGCTTACCCGCAATAGTGCTAGCACAATATATACTCCACATAACAGTGCAAAGTTAGTGATAGACCCCCCCCTCCCCAAACACCATCATACACATTAGGACATACTCTGATCGATATAATCGTATGTATAAAAACCTAATGGCATACCATAGGCTAAATCACAATTAATACATTAGCGCACCTCATTTTAATACCAATTAAAAACATATTCAAAATCCATTTCTATGTTAATTTAAAGCATATGCAAATTTTAATTCAATGCCAGTTCAAAGCATGTGAACATCTTATTAGTTTCCAAGTGCATCCAAAACTCAATTCAATACTAAATCAAAGCATATGTAAACCTTATGAAGATTAACTTTTAAATTCAAGTAGTAGCACCAATGGAATTATTCATAAACATACTTTTCATAGTAAGGTAAAAACCATCTTTAAAAAATAAATTTAAATACACACTCACTATTTATCATTTATCGTTAACCACCCTCTCGTGTTCGATGTTTTTCCTTTATTAGTCCAGAGTCTACGACGACAAGAAAACTTTATTGTCTTACTGAGTTATAAGGGAGACCCCTGAAGGGTTCCTAAAACCTGCCAAGTACATCCATAACTTACCACGTTTTTTTACAAATTTTATAACAAAGGCCTTAGCCAAAATCTTTAGCATTTTGTAAGATTAAAATTCTGTTTTCTTTTCATTCAACCATTGAACAACTTCCATGATCTTCTTTCCATTTAAATACCGTACATAGTATATATCTATTTTTTTCCTTACACTGAACCATTGGACTATGTACAACACACATGCTGCCATTAAACAGTTATTAAGCCATATATATAGCATCTACATGCTGCCAATTAATACCCATTGAATAACATACATAAGATATGGATATACTTGTTGTTTTCCTCTCCATTTACCATGCTGTTTTTCTCTTCATTTAACCATGCCTCCACTTGTCCCTTAATTTTCACATATCAAACGCTCAAATTAGGTTCTGAAGTCTTCTAGACATTTTTTCATCTATGTCTCTAGGTTCCATATCATCAACAATCATTCCATTTCACCTTCTCAATTATGAAACATGTACCAAATATCACAAGCTATTTCAACATAGGGACAATATCAGGTTACCATAATCAATCTCAATTTTCAATATCATTCAGCTAGAATTAAGTCTAGGTGTTGGGCTCCGATTCCTTTCCTTTGGTAAATAAGTTTAATTTTATTTTGAGGTTTTAGTTTGATAATTTTTCATCTGGTTGGAATAAATTGAGGATTTTATTGTGTAGGTTATGATTATTAAATGAAGGGATTTAGTGAAATTAGATTTGTT
>JANIPN010000005.1:17824588-17846105 GCA_027478595.1 Erythroxylum anguifugum
CAAACATGGGTAGCTCCACCTTGCGGACGGACATCCGGTATTCCTCCATGGTATCATCGGACTGTTCCCCCGGAAGTCCACGACCTGTGTTTCTCTCTCTCTCCGTATTCGCCCCTCTTCCTGACGCGTCTCCACTGCCCTGTCCTTCCTCCGGCCTCTTCCCCAGCACCTTGCTCATTTCCAGTAGCAAAGCTCTCTGCATTTCCCCCATCGCCGTTCGCATGGATGACTGAATGTCCTCCATCCCTGCCTCCAACCCAGCCAGACGAGATTCCAATACGTCTACCCTGTCGGACATCTTTGGTGGCATCAAGGTGAGTTACTCGACTTCGCTGGTCTCCAAACACGGTCGTCTCTCCCTCAGTTGGTATCCGGCAGGTCGGACCAATGTTAGAAACTCTAGCTTGAATGTCTAGAGATTGAAATAGTATTGCTAGAAAATCAGTGATACACACGGCTATTACAAGTAGACCGATGATCACACACCAACCAGAGCAATGGCTGCTCCTCAGAGAAAGAATGTTTCTCTCTCTGTCACAATATTCTCCTGACTATTCAGAATACCCTCTCTCCTCTGTCCCCCTCCCCTCTTAGCTACCCCTCGTACAATTCTGTTATGCCTACAGCCAGCCTAGTGCCACCTCAGCCCACAATGCTAACTAACTCTCACCTCACCCTCTTTCTTCCTACGTGAATATACCCTCCATATCCTCTGTTTAGTATTATTGCCATCAGCCCTAACATTATCATTAGTAGCTCTCATGTATGTTCAATTAGTTTTTCTCTTAAAACTCCAAATACAGTCACTCTAAACAATACCTCAGGATACACATACAGAATCTAACTTGTTTTTGTTATTTCAAAATAGCAATCATGTTCCTTTTACAGAGCTTATGAATGAAAAACCCAGAAAACAGATTTGAGATACATCTCAAATTTTTGACAAACAAGAGAAACTAGTAAGTGAACTTCTTGGTAATTTATTCAAGTAAATATGATAGGAAAGAAAGGAAATTTTGTTTAATGACTTTTAAGGAGTAATTAATTTAGAAGAAAGATATCAAAGTCAATTGTTTTTAAAATGAGAAGTGTATTTGAATGGATTATTGAAGTACTTAGCCTTGCCTTATGAATATGTTGTGTTTGTCTGTGGTACTACGCAAGGTTTTGGTTTCTTTCTAATTTTTGGCAATTCTCAATTATTCTTCAACGAACTCATTTCTGATTATATACTTACCATCAGGAACCGAGTTTTAGTTTTTGGCTTGTACCAGAAAGAAGTTTATCGTCTTGAAGGGATGCTCAAAGCAAGGTATACTAAAGCATATATATTTTGTGCTTCTTTGATTTCACGTTTTTAACATTTTTATTGGTATATAGTGGTTGGAAGGTTGTTTCAATCCATGGAGATAAAGCTCAAAATAAGCGAACAGAGGCCCTCACATTATTCAAGAAGGGTACCTGTCCTTTGATGGTATGTTACAAGTTCAGCAAACACTTAATTGTGGCGCCATCATGATTTGTTTCCTTCACACATGAAAGTAACAAACATTAGTTATCATGTCTTGTGGGTCATTTTCATTTTACTGAACAAAATGGATAGTTTTATCATGAAGTATTTCCTTGCTACCATCAATTTTCGTGTGACCTTGCTGAGAGTTTATGCTGCAAGGTTATTTTTATAATATGCTGATCATTAATAGTAGATGATAGCCATTAGTCGTATATATACACTAATGAATGAGCTGTGGTGGCTGGTGTTTCCTTTGAAGATATTTTGGAACTTTAGAAATTTGTTTCTTGACTGATGGCATAATATGCAGGTGGCTACTGATGTGGCCGCTCGAGGATTAGACATTCCAGATGTTGAAGTAGTAATCAACTATAGTTTTCCACTTACTACAGAGGATTATGTTCACAGAATTGGGAGGACAGGGCGTGCTGGTAAGAAAGGTGTTGCCCATACATTTTTTACACATCACAACAAGGTAAATACTCAGAAACCTTACTTGATAAAACAAAAATATCATGCATTCACACTGTTTCTTACTTCTCTCCTACTGTTTCAGGGACTAGCTGGAGAGTTGGTGAATGTTTTACGTGAAGCCGGTCAAGTTGTGCCGGCTGCTCTTTTGAAATTCGGCACACATGTGAAGAAAAAGGTGTATATAGAACTTCCCTTGTGCATTGTCAGTAGAATTAGTATTTAGAATGTTCACATTTTCTGATTTGTTGACTGCACATTTGTTATACCAATCTGGTCTCAGAAACATAATAGCAATTCGGCATCATTGGTTAATGCTTTAGTTGTGGATTTCTGACTGTTTTATCCAACGCAGGAGTCCAAGCTATATGGAGCTCACTTCAGAGAAATAACTGCTGATGCGCCAAAGGCGAAAAAGATAACATTTAACTCGGATGATGAAGACTAGTCATATACTCTACAAGTCCAGATTAACCTGTTTCTTGTTTGTTTGATTTTTGGTTTCTAATTATAAATTCTTTCGTGGGGGTGCATTCCTCATTCCCAGTTTGTCCTTAGTGGATGAAAACATGCCAATTCTTGAAGTAGATTCAAGATTTTTTAAGTAATTAAGTTGGTGAAAATGCAGTAAATTTTGGTTGCTTGGTTGTTAAAAAAACACGCAACTTTGTTCTTAAGAACCACATAATCATATGAAATTTTCAGGTCGAGTCTGAGAGCACTAATTCCATTCTCCAATTGCCTAATTAATTCCTTCCCTTTATCTTCTAAATTGCTTTATTTAATCTAAACCTAAAGCCTTCGTCTTTTGCAGTCACTTCACCTTATTTTAAGTTGCTTTTAATGAGCATTATCATGAATTGTATCTTGGGTTTTCTTTTAATTAGTTTCACCAAAGCATTAACTCAAAGTCAAATGTAGCTGCTATGACTTCTGTTGCCATACGTGTTCTGCTTTGCCGGTTTCTGAAAACTGAAACAGGCACTGGTGACTTAATCGTCCAGCTTTATTCAAGTAATCGCAAGGCACTGCTATACAAAAATTAAGAAGAAATAGAAGCGAAACTTTGATCGTTATTGTCAATTGTGCTTCTCCTTTTCAGACTAAGTAGCACCAGGTAGTGAAGTACTGAACAGCGACATTATGAACTTCGCTTAATTACTTCAGAATCTGCAAAAAAACAGCAATCGACAAGTCTTAACGATAGAATTCTAGAAAGGAGTTAGGTTGAGTATCCTAATGCTGTCAAATTTGTTTGTTGTAGTCAGCTAATGCTCATTCCGCTTTTGTTTTTTCAAGCGAGTCGCAATTTCACTTGATTATGCTGCTGTTGGTCCTGCAGGTTAATACGTAAACATGGACATTAAAGGCTGCTCACTAATGCTTAAACTGAAATTTAAATGTTGGTCCTAGAATTTGGTTACAGTGGAGAGCATCATTTGGTCGCATGTTACTCTCAGGTGGATCCTTGGACTAACAGTTAATTTCATTTACCAAGTGCAGCCTGCAAGACAAATTTGAAGTTCAGCAGAAAATTGTTGTATTCAATTTTGATTCTGCAATATTAGTGCCATGCACTCTAGCAACTATGAAATGCAGAAATATGAGGATATAGTATACAAGTTAAGACAGAATGAAATTCATGAATTGATGATACAAATCATGCGCTCTTCAAGTCAAGAGAGCATGACTGGATTGACGCCCATCTGCCAAAAGAGATCAGAACAATGTATAACAACATGGATATTTGCAGCGCTGGATAATCATGGATGAATCATGGTTTTCCAATGGGAAAGATATGTTGCATGATTCACAGGATACCTGGACAACAGAATGCAACCACCACAAAATCGCAATACCAAGATTTCAAAACCTGGAAGGTCTAGCCAAAGCATGGCTCATTCAATGTTGCATGATTCACGAGGTACCTGGACAAAATAATGCAAAAACAAATTTGCAATACCAAGATTTCAAAATCTGGAAGGTTTCTAAATTAAGCCATGTTGATATGTTAAAATTAGTTTTGCAGCATTTGTGCAAGGTTTAATCATCCAGACATGTTTGTCAGATTTAAAATTTGCATAACCACAACCAACATGGCAGTGGAATTTCGCAAACTAAGATCAGAAAAGTTTGAAATTACTTTAGAGCATAGGTTGTCACTAGTACAATAATAAAAAGCATCCAATTCCACAATTGAGTGGCTGATGCAGGTACAATAGCAACTCCATTACCACAACAATCGAGTACAATCAACTAGGTTTTGGAAAGTCGAGGCAACAATGAATGGTTGAGTAGGCATCACATGTCAGGGTAAAGCAAGTGAACACTGTATTAAACAGAATCATAACAATAATTTCAATAGAAGTAGCAAACGGATATGATAATAGCTTAACTTATGCAGTGACTAACAACGTATATCCTGGAAATCTATCGGAGAAAAAGATTCAAGGATGCAGCATAAGCTTCACTGCATTTGATACATGCTTGGGGCCTTCTGGTTTGATGCTTCGTACAAGTAAAAGTCTAGCCTGTGAGCAATAACTTGGCTTTTATGTTGGGAGCAAGAATGCAGCAAAGAAAGTATGCAAAGCAAGTCCTTGGCATTGCTACACTAACCGAAATCCACTGGAGTTTGGCATATCATGCATTAGAATTTAAAAACTGCAGTATTCTTAGAAAATTGGGCAAATTTCAATTGGAAAGAAGGCCAGTCTCTTGGTTGAAATGAGAGTTATAGCTTCTTAACGTCTTTCAAACATAATCAACAACTGAAGTGAAACTTGTCCAGCTAGATTGAGGCAAAGAAAACAATACGAGTGGTTTTAGCAGTGCGAATTGATTCTTTGATGCATGCATGAGACAAGAAGCTGTCCAGAAAACAAATAGGAAGCAAAACAGAAGTATGTACAAGTGATACCATGAATAACGATGTTTGATTGGTCTTGCAGCATCAAATGGTTGAAGTATACCCATTCACTACACTGCAATATGTTTGGAAATATGGAGCAGCCACGGGAGTTAGCATGAAAGACATGTAATTGATGGAAGAGGCCAGATCCTCAGGTCCAATTTCCAGAATATGGTGAGAACTTGCATAAGAAATAAACGAGTTCCATTAAGCTGGACAGGAATGGGTTTGGTTTAATTCTGCATTAAGTACTTCAGTGAACTTGGCAATTAAGTAGCATTTCAAGAATTTCATGCAATTATTTTTTTGCAACACGTGACAAGTTTAGTGGATGGATACATCATCCTATTCAAGCCTCTGATTTTAGATATACAAGGAATATATGTTATTGGTTATCTGAACGAATCAGGAGTTGTAAAATATGCAGGCTCTCTTCGAATTCTCATATAAACTTTCCATGCGACAGTAAATGGCCTATTGCAACAATTCTATGCATTTAGCAAAATTTAACCATGCATGCAAGTTGAGGAATGACAGCTACAACTTGTTGCCCTTTTTTTTTTCAAACAAAGTGATAATCATTATAAAGAACTGACGGATGGATACATTATCACGAAAATCATCCATTACTAGGAATTAATCAAAAGATTGATTTTTGGTGAAGTGCAAAGAGCAAAGGACTTGCTGCAGTCCAGTAAATTGCAGCAGAATTTACCATTCATCAATGGCATGGATAATGCAGCAATTTAGGGCTTTGACTGAATTTTGCCAAAGAATTTAGGCTCGCAGAAGATGTAGCAGATTAAAAAACAATGCATAAGTAGACGATACTGGTATGAAAAAGCTCCCATGAATTGGCAGCATTCTTCAAAAACTTGGCTGAACTAAAGTTTCTTAATGGGTCAAATTAGATTGACAACATTTTTGCAGGACTTAACCAACTAGAAAGGTTAAACAACTAAATTAAATTTTGCAGATCATGTTGGATGTATAAAAACCTGAACAGAAAACATCAAAACAAGTTATTCCGCTACAATTTTCAAGTTATCATTCTTCCATTTGAAATGTAATAACTAATAAAAGCATGGCTTTGGCTAACAAATACAGGCTAATGCTTGATATCAAGTGTATTTAAGACTTACAATTACAGGCTGAACTTCCGTATCTCCCAGAGAATTCACCGTGGAAGTCATAAAAGTCATATCATGTGGAGCAAATCCTTTTGTAATGTCAGAAATTGAATTATCCATACAGTCAAGTTCCATCAGTAGATTCAGTGAACTAGTACCACCAAAAAACGATGACCAGTTTGAGGAAAAATTCACATACCCGTCAATGGATATGACGTTATACTTCTACCATTAAGCTGAGTAAATTCAACTAAGTAACCTATATTCTATATGAGAACATGATGCCTAAAAACAAAGTAAGCAATCTAACTATAGTTTTTATGAGATGTAAATCAGCATAAAGAAATCTTTTGCATCAGCTTACGATAACGCCACCATATCCAATATCAACAGTTAGTAACAGTTGCGTCAATTACATCAGTATCTTGAAAGATATCCAATGAAATACCCTCTGACTGCAGCCAGTTTAAGTACTCGAACCAATCAGATTCAGGAAATGAACTTACTGTTTCCACAGTAAAAGAATTACTTGCGGTCTCAACAGTGGGGTAGGTAACAATGACAGTTTCTTCCAGAGCTGGAGCCCATAGATTCATGGGATCAAGGTTTAAGGCCTGGTGGTCAACAGCAGGCATCAGAGCTTGCCCATTATCACCATAATGACAGCTTGTTTCACCTTCACGAGATTGCTGCTTTCTCTTCTTGATGTTTGAAGGCTTTGTCTTATCAGATTGTCTGGTCCTCTTGTTCTTTGAAGCCTCCATCTTTCTCAATCTACAGAGCACTAAGCTGTTGGATCCTATGCTGTATTCATGCATTATCCATATACCATTCTGAAAGGAATTGGGGTTCTTGTAGCTGAACCTCTTCCTTGATCCAAGGACGGACACAATCTTACCATCATTAACAGCAACGGTGGCATTAATCTGGGTGCTGGAATCCTCTCCATGCCAACTACCACCACTAGAACCAACCCGGCGAATGATGTTGGAGCCGTGGGCAGATTTCTTTCTCAGAATAGTGAAAAAGAATAGATCTTTAGGGGAATAAGGCAGATGATCGGAAAAGCTCTCCCAAATCTCCCATGGCTCCTCATTGCCATAAAGATTGCAGTCCCTCATAAAAGTGCTTTCCAGTGACGACAATGGACCATTGAGTCTTCTAAACAGAAAACAGATTAACTCTTCATCGTCGGGAAGGAACTTGAGTCCAGATGGTATGCTAATTGTTGTTGTCATATTTCTGAAAAGAGCTCAAAAACCCCGAGAACAGAAAAGCTCGATCGGCACCACAAAAAAAAACAAAAAGAGAAAGAAGAAAACCAAAAGCTAGTTGCTGGTGAGAGTTTGATTGATTTGCTGAGACGACAAATCAATGAGAAGCAGAGTAATAGTGAGATTAGAAAACCCAAACGAGAGCAGAGAGTTTCCGATTGAATTGCGGAGAGAGTTTCTCAGCAAATCAGTTGGGATGAGTACTGAAAACTGAGAAGGAAAGTGTGCAAAGCCCTCATCCTTGTTACCGTTGGGACTTATATATAAGAGACCGAGAGAGCGTATGTGTCATTTTTTACCGTTGAAGCTGTAACCGTTAGCCGCGTCTTTTGTAACATTCTTAAATTTGTTTCCCTCGCTTCGCTCAGAACTTTTATACCGTTGAAGCTATAACCGTTAGCCGCGTCTTTTGTAACATTCTTAAATTTGTTTCCCTCGCTTCGCTCAGAACTTTTATAATCATGCATCAAAGTTTTAAAATAGTACTTCAAATTTGATAAAATAGCTCAAAGATATTGTAAAAATAAATCTCATTATTAAAGCTTTTATTGTTGTTAGTATTATTTTCAGCTTTTAAGGATTTAGTAGGATAGTACTTGCAGGAGACGTGTAAGATACGAGGTAGGAGGGATGCCTTTAAATCGTGCAGAGGGAATCAGTGCAAGAGGGTCGATACGCGTAACAGGCAAGAATAAAGAAGGAGATGACTTACTAAGAATAGGCTCTTGGAACATCGAGACCCTCACGGGAAAGTCCTTGGAATTAGTAGAAATTTTAGACAAGTATATGATACAAATAGCCTGCATTCAGGAGACTAAGTGGGCAGGACCTAAAGCAAAGGAGAAAGGGGGTTTCAAACTATGGTACTCGAGAAGGACGAGGAAGCAGAATGAGGTAGGTATATTAGTAGTCAAGGAATGTATAAACCGAGTGATGGGGATCACAAGGGTTAATGATAGGATAATAGTGGCAAAAATGGTCTTTAGCAGTGTGGTTCTCAATGTAGTATGTGTGTGTACACCTCAAGTTGGTTCAGACGGACAACAAAAACATATATTCTAGGAGGCGCTGGATAGGGTGCTAATACAAATCTCTAATGCTGAGCAGATCATCCTAGGAGGTGATTTTAATGGGCATATAGGAGCGGATTCAGACGGATATACAAAGACCCATGGGGGCTTTAGATACAGCACTAGAAATAATAGTGGGAATGTTATATTGGACATGGCCATAGCGTATGAGTTTGTAATAGCAAATTTCCTTTTTAAGAAAAACAAAGCGCACTTGGTGACGTTTCAGAATAGCACGACCAAGACACAAATTGATTATCTCCTTGTAAGAAAAAGAGCCAGATCATGGTACAAAGATTGCAAAGTGCTCCCGGTCGCATGCTTGTCAGCCCAAAATAAATTGTTAGTTTTGGATCTAGGGATTAAGGAATGAAAGTCACAACAATTTACCAAACATTGTCGTAAAATTAGATAGTGGAGGCTAAAAGGGGACATGGTGGGACAATTTAGGACTTAAGTGCAGTATAATACAAAATGGTCTGTGAGTAGGGATGCAAATCGAATGTGGGTAGAACTAGCCCCTGTAGTGAGAGAAACCGCCACAAAACTACTAGGGTTATCGAAAGGGCGAGGGCGGGCGGATGGAATCTTGGTGATAGTCGGACGAGTTTTAGGGGACGGTTAAGGAGAAAAAGAGAGCTTTTAAAGATCTTTTAGCAAGTACATCAGAGGCGAAGCGAGAAAGTAATAAAGTAAGGTATAGACTACCAAAACAGAAGGCAAAGAAGACTATTGATGTGGCTAAAGGAAAAGCATACGAGACTATGTACAGGGATTTAGATTCATTCATGGGAGCACAAAAAATTGAGCACAAAAAATTTTCAAGCTAGCACAAGATAGGGCACGTGAGAAGAAGGATTTTAACCAAGTCTGTTGTATACGTGACGAAACAGGTCAGGTACTCACAGAGGCCCAAGCCATCAAGAAGAGATGGCAAAGATACTTTTATGGCCTGTATAATGAAGACATAGAGGCCAACATAGAGTTAGGCGAACCCTGCGTGTCGAGGCAGTTTCTTAACGGGTAATCATGTGGAAGGGTCACACGGGGAGAAATTACAAAGGTTCTGAGGGGGATGGGAAGTGGAAGGGCCGTAGGGCCGGATGAGATCCCTATAGAGGTATGGAAGCGAATAGGAGTTGTCAGTATTGAGTGGTTAGTTCAACTATTTAATGTGATCCTTGAGTCAGCCAAAATGTCGAATGAATGGAGATTGAGTAGGTTAATCCCCTTATACAAGGCCAAAGGGGACATCCAACAATGTCATAATTATAGAGGCATCAAATTACTAAGTCATACTATGAAGTTGTGGGAGAAGGTAATTGAAAAGAGAATTCGGAGAGCTGCTTCAGTATAGGCCAACCAATTTAGATTTATGCCTGGTAGGTCCACGACAGAAGCAATACATTTACTCCAGAGACTAATGGAATGCTACAGAGAGTGGAAACAGTATTTGAATATAGTTTTTATTGATTTGGAGAAGACGTATGATAGGGTTCCTCGGGAACTCCTATGGACATGTTTGGAGGCAAAATACATTCCTATGACTTATATCAGAGTAATTAGGGATATGTAAGAAGGAGCATTGACTAGGGTAAGGACGATAGGAGGCAACACGGAGGCGTTTTCTATTGGTGTTGGACTATACCAAGGCTCGGCCTCAAGCCCTTTTTTGTTCACATTAGTATTAGATGAAATTACCAAACATATTCAAGGAGATGTACCTTGGTGTATGTTACTTGCTGGCGATATTGCCCTGGTGGATAAAACCAAGGAGGGAGTCAATTCCAAGTTAGAATGCTGGAGAGAAACGTTAGAATCGAAGGGTTTTAGAATGATCAAATCCAAAACAGAGTATTTAGAATATAACTTCTCGGGAAGACAAATGGTACAGGAGGAGGCGGTAGCAATTGGTACCCACGTCATACCACAAAAATCGAGTTTTAAATACCTTAGATCAATCATTCAGAGAAATGGTAATATCGATGCCGATATAGTATATCGTATTAGATCTACGTGGGTCAAATGGCGGAGTACATCAGGTGGGTCATGTGATAAAAAGATTCCTTTAAAACTCAAAGGGAAGTTTTATAAAATGGTGATTCGGCCAATTATGTTATATGGGGCAAAGTGTTGGCCTACCAAACATAGACATATAAGACAACTGTTGGTAGCATAAATGTGTATGCTTAGGTGGATGTGTGAACTTACCAAAAGAGATAGGGTCCGAAATCATGTGGTGAGAGATAAGCTACAGGTGGCTAGTATTGACGACAAGTTGAGAGAGACCAAACTGAGGTGGTTTGGGCATGTGAGCAGGAGGCCCTTGAATGCTCCGGTTCGGCGCTGTGAGTATATGACCCTTACAGAATACGAGAGAAGAAAAGCGAGGCCCTATAAGAACTGGAGAGAAGTGATCAAGAAAGATATGTCAGAGTTGGCCCTTACTGAGATAGTGGCTAGGAATAAAAAAGTCTGGTGTGACCGAATAAGGGTAAAGGATACCCTTTAAAGCTCCTCCAAATCAGTTGAGTAAGTATTTAGGAGAAGTTGATTTTACGCTCGCGCCTAGTAGTTACCGAGTAGGAAGTCCAACCCAATGTCTCTTCGGCCTTTGCTAGTTGTAAGGCTTGGATAAGGTTTGCGAGTCTATAACTTAGTTTCACGACAGGTGTGTTGAGGAAAGATCCCGCAAGACTGTCTAAAACCGTAGAATTGTCTCATCCTCAGGGTCTCTGAGCAAAGACCCTTAGCTATTCTAGCGACAAGGAGAGCCGATCTTAGCAGCATATCAGGTACTAGCAAATCTAGTCACCATCAAGTATATCCTTTGGCTATATTAAAATTTTATTTATTTATTGGTATTTTATTCACATAATTATTTAGCATGTCAGTTTCTACTTATCTACTCTTTAACATGCATCACTCTTTTTATTGTTACATCTGTATGTGGGTCTACTAAAAACAGCCTCTCTACTATATAGGAGTAAGGCTACGTATTATCAGGTTTCCCCAGATCCCACTTTGTTATGGGACTTCAGATTGGGTGTGATGATGATGATGAGCAGCTTCCCCTCTTGTTAGCCAAAGTTCCCAACCCGGGTCCCTTTCCTCCATCGACATCGGATAATCTATTTATGTTATCAGAGCATTGTCACCAAAAGCTGCATTTCTTTTTTCTTTATTTGCAAGACACTGAACTGATCACATTTTTCTATTATTTTGTTTCTATCATGTTCCATTAACATCTATCTATCTAATAAATTAGACCCACAGAAATTGAATGGATAAATGTTCATTAAACAGAATAGGCATAGAGTAACGGGAACAGGTGATCTGAATCCCTCTTTTGTAGCAGATAATTTTTTATCAACATCAGCTTTCTAAGAAATACCACTTATTATCTACGTGAAAATATAACAATTAACTAAAATTGACGCTTTTAACTTCGGAAAAAATTTTATTATTACTTTTTAAAGTTTAAACTATGATTAAAAATTTTAATTTTTTTTATAATTAACCTAATTTTTAAAATAAAATTCTAACATTTGCATTTTGTCAAATTATGAAACAAAACAAACCCAATTTAAGATGCAGTCTTGCAAATTACGCCTAAAAATAAGCTTCATTAAGTGCAGCATCAACACTCAAATATCACTAGAGCCTCTATTTGTGTTGCTGTTTCTTTTAATAAGATTTAAACTTAAGTTCAGATGGTTCGTTAAACATCAAAATTTACTACTTTTGCTTTATAACAGTCAAAAATATGTTAATTTTACTTTAACACGAGCAACTTACAATATACGATTGAATGAATGGAAATGCCTTCTATAAATATTGTTTTACTAGCTAACAAAATCCCAAAAATTTGCTCTCCATTCAACATTCAATGGACTGGGCAGAGGGAAATTACCACATACATAAATAGCTCATAGAAACATCCAAGGTCGTTCTACTAAGCTATGAATTTGTTAGATTGGGTACGCTCAGCCCTCACTCACCATGCACCAAAAACGGCATAAGAACACTACAGTTACAAACTCCAACGACACCGAATCTTATTATATTCTATCTCCTAAATAAGACCAGACCCTTTTTTTGAATACCAGAGCTAAATCCACCATTTCTGCTTCTCTTATTTGCCATGTTCCACTGTCAAATTTCCCTGGCCTTTGGCCATTTCTGGACAACCTGCAGGCAACATCAATTGTCAAACTAGCCATATCTCTGGTAGCCGTCATCACTCGCATGACAGTGGCCGAGTATGCAGGATTCGACACCAGTCTATTCAATAATATCAGCACTTCCCTTATCAGCAAAGTCCTGCAACCAAATATATTTATGACAAAAAGAATCAGTTGAGAGAAAAGTCAGCCACACAAAGAGAGTGAACGGAAAATTTTGATACAATGAAAATTCAATGGCCAAAACACATAATATTTCCTTAGATATGTTATAGATTCTGGCACGAAAGCACCAAAAAAAGATAAGAGCGTGATGAATGCCACTAAGAGGATCTAATTTTAATATAGGGGGGAAAAACTACCAGTTCCTTCTGGAACCCAAACAAGCTATTATCTTTGATTACCTTGCTTTCACTGTTTCAGCTGGCTCCAGAGGTATCGATGCTTCCATATCTGTTTCCGATACCAATACATGCAATATCAACATAACAAGGTTTGCCTCTCCTTTTAACTTGTAACCAACAAGGATTTCAAAGCCGGATTTCCCACATGAGGCTAAAAATGCAAGGAATGTTACAGCTCTTTTGCGAAGTTGTATGTCCTGAAAATATAATCAGAAGAATTGAAGTTGGAAAATGTTGCACTTTGCAGATACCAACACGGTTTTGTGTGTGGAATGAGACTGCAAGCTGCTACAAACAAAATTAAATTCTTTGTGGACAAGATACACATCCCCTGGGGCACAACTTTGCATATCATTATTTAGATCCCAACAAGGCAGCCAGATAATATTATAGAAGTAACATAAAAAAATATACTTCAACAAACAGATGATACTTCTGTCATTGTCCAACATCATGACAATCTTCCACCAGTGATAAAAAAACTTTTTGAGTATCACGACTGTTCAACAATAAGGCAGTTCACTGTCACTAAACATAAAGCCAAACAATAACATGAAGATTACATATCAAAATTTAATCAACAAAATATCCATTACGCTTAGGAAAATCACATTGAAAAATCAACAAGTTGATGAGAAAAGGCATCAACAATAAATTATCAAAGAATTTACCTAAAAAGAAAATTACATAAAATCCATCACAGAAAGATGAATTGAATCACTAAGCCTACCAGTATATTATTTCCACAACAAGAAATACAGTCAGCCAAGCCTTCAAAGATGAAGCTTAACCCCTCAACTCTTGGAGCATTTATATCGTCGTTTGTGGCATTAGCACTCCCCTCATCTTTACAACTCAAGCAGAATATGCTCAGTATTTTGGGACCTTCAATTTGAAAATGTTCCATAAGATGTGTGCTTAATAAACCAGATAAGTGAAAATCTATAGAAATGCAGGGAAAAGCCAGTTAATACGAATCAGACTGTCATGTTCAGATTTAATAAAAACAATTAGGTTCATTCATCAACATGAATTTAATCCTTGTGTAAATTCTCTATGACAATGAACTAGGCTCACTATGAAAAAGAAACAAGTTGGTGCAACATAATACTTTCTTTATTTCAGCAAAAATGAATTATCAAAATCTAGGAATCCATTAAACAGAAAGATGTTATATGTTGAATAAAGATACATTCAGCATCATGAAAAGTCCTCATGGGACTGTATCTCTTGAAAAAAGAATAATAAGCTGGAACTAGGATCTTTTTGCTGCTAAGCTGCTAAACTTCCTAATTCAATGATTCGTCTCCATTCAGTCCAGCAGCAAAGAATCAGCTGTTCCCTAGGTAAGCAGAACAAAGTACACCTTCAAAACTGACTTTTTGTTGCATTTAATATTCATAATTTTTATGCTACAAGTACAAAACAGAAAATATTTCATGTACCAAAAGTGATGCACTCATCAATGCAGGATTTCAGAACTGTTATTTACTTCATTTTCTATTGCTGAAGTTCTATTATTATTTAGAGGTTATTTTAGCACGTCCACTATTTTATTGTTTTATAGTATACTCTAATTATAGATAGACTAGTGTTACTTGTTGCAGCACTTTTGAAGGTAGCTATTTTGTCATGAACAGTATTTCCCACTGACTCCCATGCTTTTTCTCCTATCCTTTTCTTTCTTCTACTGCTTATCTTCTCCTCTTGTTTCCTCTTCTTTTCTCTTCATATTCTTAATTGCATACATTCCCTAATTCTTGGGCTGTATTACTTGATGCGATAAATCAGGGGTAACTCTTATCCTTTTCTCAATTTAGCATCAAAGACCAGCCTACATGTTTCAGTATCACTAATACAGATAGTTTCCAAAAGCGAAATGAGCTACACAAAGCCCTGCTAAACTACTATCATTGGCATGAAACACAGAATATACAACAGAATGCGCAGTTTTATATAAGATGGTAGAAGTTCTGAAATAGACAACAATACAAAATACTGAATTGAAGAAATAAACCAATATCTAATATAATGCTGCTTACAATTTAGTAGCAAGTGCAGTAAATGAAGAGCTTGCTTCTGCACATGTGAACCAGCATCCTTTTTAAGCCACTGTCCAATGCTTTCAAAGATAGCCATATCGCTGAACCTGTTTTACTTAAAATTCAGTTCCTATCCCACTCAGAGATTCCAGCAAGATAGCTAACAGAAAACTTACTTTTCCCTGTCTGTATAAGCATTGCTTCTCATAAGAATCAAATTCATGATCGAGATAGCCTCAAGTCTTAGACTTTTATCAGTATTACTAACAGCAATTTGATGCAATAACTTGAATACAGAAACCCAGTCTACAGAAGAAAATGATGCTGAAACATCCATGTTTCCAGACTCCTGCTTCCATAACGATTGTGGATCAAAGGATGTACTCCAAAATGGGTCACAGCCTACAGAAGCAACCTCATTCTTCAATGCACTATACAGGCCGCCAATCTTGTTCTTCCCATGAGGCAGTCCCTCAACCTTGACATTGTCCCTGAGTAGAGTGCACTGGAAAGATCAAATCAAAGTTCATAAGCATAAGCAGAGGAATAAAATCAAGAAATCATAATGCATAAAGCATTTTTGCTAATAAAGGCTTCCAAGTAGAAGTACGGTGTGCAGGATAGGAAGATATATTAATGCCCTCAAGCCAAAGGAATTGTAGTTACAAGCTAAAACATAATTAAGCATCCGTATCATTTTATCCAAACACCCCTCATGATATTAGTTCATCACTACCAAAAAGACAAATTTATAGACTGATACTGAGGTTGAACCGTGTTCAAAGCTAGCAACAACACCGTATCCTGTCTTACTTACGGAAAGAGAGAGTGAAGCCTACAACAAGATAAAATTTTGATAAACCTACTGATAATAAGTTTCAAGAGAACCCAAGCAACTCCACAGATTGCATATTATTCTTTTCAATATAAATAGAGGTCCAACTAGAAATTAGTATGTCTTGGGAAATAACACCAATTATTTGGTACATTGAGCTAACTGGTTACAATCCAGCCATTTTAATCTTCAGGGAAAGACAATAGGATCAATACGTAAGCCATATTTTAAAACTGTTAGTGAAGTTTCCTATATCTCACATAAATTAGCCAATCTTTTATAATATTATCCTTTTATTATCCAAATATTTAACCTTTTAATTTCTCAATCCTTCCAAAGCTTCTCGAGATATTAACACAGGTATATCAATCTGAACCATCCACTAGCAGTATGGATCAAAAGCCAATAGAAAAAACAAGGCACTTTGATCTAAGTTCATCAAGTGTTAATAATCTCAAACTTTCACTGGACATTAGTGGAAGGAATAAGAAGGAATGAACATAAGAGCTGCAAACCACCATACCTTTGTTCCAATTCCCTTTTTCGACTAAATAGGTGCTTCAAAAACACATGCAATATTCTTAGAGAACTACAACCAATTGCAACCTGGACAAAAAAGGGAGAGAGAAGGTTGAAGCAAAACTTTACACCTCTACGTGAAAAATTTTAATCCACAACAAGAATAATTCCCTTGATACTGTAAACAAGTAAATGCACTTTGGCACAAAATGTGTATATGAATATTATGTATATGCACCATAGTACAAGTGCTATGTCCAACAGAAGACCATTCAGGCTTTACAACAAAACCAGGAAAAATTCAATATCACCAAGAGCAATATGCCATACAACAATAACCAATGTGCTTTACATGCTACAAGAGAAAGACAAAGATATGAGAAATGCTACCAGTCCTAGCCACTAACACTGACTCTAAATATTAGTTCTTTCCAGACACTATTCATCGTTAGAAATCCTTTACATAATTCATAAGACTGAATTAACTCGCTGGTCAAATAAAGATCTAAAATAGCAAAAGCTGAGGAGTCGTTTAGTTTCATTTCTGTTTTTATATAGAGATTCTGAGTTCTCGTTTCCTGATTTTTCGGGTTTTTCTTTATAAAAAAAAACTATTTAATTGATAATGCCAATATAGATATAACTTTATTACTGATAATAATTAAATATGAGATAAAACTTAAAACTTAATTTTATGAACTAATTTAGTAAACAATTTCATTTTAATCTCTTATATAATATTTATTAATAAATATTAGTGAACATTTTAGAAAAATAAATAATTTTTATTTTTATTTTAATTATTAAACCTAATTTTATTTAAAACTTTTATTTTAATATATTTTAAACTTAAAATACATTTATTAAATAATTACCAAATCTAAAAATATTTTTATTTTTCAAAAAAAAATAAATTAAATTACATTAGTTAATACTTATTAGTAATTAATGTTAAATAATTAATAATATATATTTAGTTAATGTCAAATCAAGTTATGACAAAAGAACAAAATAAAAAATAAAATCCAATTTTTATGATCTTTACAAGTTACAAAAACAAAAACAAAACCAAAACCAAAAGCAAAAATAGAAACTAAAAACCTCAAACAAACATCTTTTTTATCGAATTTGAAAATGAAAAAAAAATCAAAAACTTTTCTGGCAACAAGCAGGCCTTAAATGAACTCATCAGAATAACCTGGTTACCCAAAATACCAATATCTTCTCAAAAGACTTACTCTCAGAGGCATCAAACATGAGAAGTACAATTCCTAAACATTAAGGGGAAAATATCAAGTAAAAAAGAGAAAAAAAAATCAGGCTTTGCAATTAAACTTAAGAGGTTTGTACCACATACATAAAATGGGAAAATATTTAATCTGCATCCAATACTTTGGAGCAGATTTGGTGCTTCATGTTTCAAGAACAATTACATGCGTTAAATATACCTTCAAACTCTTAATAGACGATCGGAAACTACTGTCTAATATTCATCACGAAAGTACAGATACATGCCAGAAAGCAGTGGTTCACATGGCAATGCTAAGCTAATTTTACACCACACACATACATGTTGAGGATGCCTTTGTAGGAAAAGTTCAAGGCAATTAAAGTGCCTTACAGGACAACTGTTAACAAGTCTTGTTTTATTTTGTTTTGTTTCATTTTCTTTCGTATTTTAGGGTTTTTATATGTTACGTTTCTTATTTCTATTGGGATCCTTTTTTAGACTTTATAGCTAATTAGGAGTCCTAATTAGGGTTGTTAATTTATCATTAAGCCTATTTAAAGGCTAAAATGGTTAATAAAGAGGCAACCAGACTTTTATCAAGAAAAACACAGCTGCCAGATTAAAGAAAACAGCAGCTGTAATAGACCCTATCGAGGACAGGTCTCTTCCTTGTGTCGGCAAAGGTTCTTCAGAGGAAGGGGAGGACACGGCCAGGGAAAAAGAGGTGGCTTTCGTCATGTCTCAAACCGTGATTAGATCCTATGCTAGAGTACATAACACATGCCTTGACTGAAACATTCAATCCAAGAATTCCTTTGCATAAGCCAAAGAATCCTTAACCTAATATCACCCAACACCACAATCAATAGCGTCAAAAGCAACCTAATTAAGGAGGTTTACCAGAAAAGAAGACCACTAGAACTTAAAATCACAACAAACAAGTACCAAAGCTAATCTTCTCATTAAAATCACAACAAACAAGTACCAAAGCTAATCTTCTCACTAATATTAAAATACATAAATTAATGGAGAAGTTCACAAAACATATTATGCATTTTTTTTTTTTAGAATTATACAATGATCTTCAAATTCTCCACCCTAATTCTCCACTTAGGAAGACCAATTAGCTAGGGTCAAATTGATGGCAGGAAATAGTTACTAAAACTCACATTTTCAAGGTCACAAAGATTGAGTAAAGGTCCAATCAAGGCCTGCAATGGCAGTTGTCCATTACCAATCTGCAACATGGAATAACATCAAGAAATGTTATTACAGAAAGGGAAAAATCAAGGAGACATGCTTTAAATCTGTTCAGATTACATCAAGACATGTAGATGGAATTGGCCCAGCCTAAATGGTATGAACAAATGCTACGAAATAAGAAAGGAGACAGTGATAAGACGTAACACCTCCTCCCAAGCTGTAGGACAATTAAATCGTTAAAGTTTCTAAGTAAGTGTCCTGTTAGGTAACAGAATTAAAAGAACTCTCAAATCAAATTAAAGAGTTAAATTATTTCAAGCCACACACTAGTTGTCTACAATTTTCCTTCAGTAAGAATATGATACTCATGATGTGCTATTAACCATTTGTGTACTTTGTGAATTTACAAGTGTCAATATTATTATTATAAAGTTTTATAGTATTAAAAAATAAATAAAAATGAAAACCAGAAGGCTGTTAACTAGCAAGGTTACACCAAAAGAGCTAATCTTGACCGAAAGAACCAATTTAAGCTTTCTTAGAACTTCTTACCTAAAAAGAAGCCACAAATTTTAGCACTAACTATACCTTGGTCAACATAGAGTGCAGTTCAAATACTTTTGTAGTTTTGAGAGTATGGAAAGAGTTCATCTGGTGCAGCAAAGCTACATGAGAAGACCTATCAGCTGCCACAGATTCCATTGCCATATCCATGCTTCCACACCCAAAAAGAACATTAAAATCTGATGGACAAGCCATGAATAAAGTCCCGATGAGGCTTCTCCCAAGCTTTTGGTCACTTGTACAGCCCCATATTCCCAGCAACTTTTCAGAAACATAAAAATCTGCTACCATATCATCATTCAAATTTAATTTGGCAGATCCATCACCATTTTCAGTCTGAACACCGATAGTCTTAGACGATGAAGCTGCTAAAAAAAGAAAAATAAATACACACAAATGATAAATGAAATGGCTACAATTATTCATGAGGAATTCAAATCATGTGCATCACCTCTACCATCCCTATAGCTTATGTAATCCTGTAAACTCTTTTCCTTCTTAGATTGTGGGGGAAACACCTGAGTATCCATTGCATGAACTCCATTTTCCCTGCATTGTACTTAGTGCCTTTCAAACAATGTCTGATAAGTGTGATAACAAATCCCCATAATCAACTATTTACTTTATAATAATAGAAGTTAATTCCATAAATTGATACAAAGTCATGGTGAATTGGACTTTTGTGCAGGCTATAACTAACACCAATGTGGAAGATGCAAATTGTACAAATGTGCATAATCAATTATAAAGTTAGACACTATAGCTGAGTTTCAATTTGATAAATACTAACCAGAAAAGAATTCAAAAAGCAAACAAAAACATGGAAAGGAAACTCACGAGGTTTTCAGATTAGGAACGCCTCTATCATTTTGTTCAGCACGCGATTGCACGTATCCTTTAGTCTGTCCGGCCTTTGCACTCTTCTCCTTTCTAAGTTCAAAGCATTCTCGTTCCTGAAATGAAAGACAACACTTAACATAAGAAAGAAAAATCTCTAACATAGTGAAAGAATAAAAAGAACATCACAATACTAAGATTAATTGAAGGAAGAATTGGAAAAAGAAGAAAGGATACCAAGTCAGTAAGCTGCTTCGATACAAGCCCCAATTCACTCTGCAAAACAAAACACATCAAAAAATTCAATCTACAAGTTTAAAACCCTAACTTTAAAAGAGAAGAGAAAGAGAAAGAAACCTTGAGGCGATCAATTTCAAGGTCTTTGGTATCAGAAGCGGCACTAGGTCTCTGTGAAAGCTCTCGTGGCGGAGAATAACTAATAAAGTTAGTTGAATGTGGGAGTTGGTGTGAGTGTGACTGTGACTGTGAGATTAGAGGTGGAGGCGGTGGAAGAAATGAGGCGGTCGCCGGAGGCTGAGAAGGGAGAGGTTTAGCAGAGAGAGCGAGCTCTTCAACTTGGATTAACTGGTCTAAAAAATCGGGGTCCCATTCTTCGAAGCTCTCCCCTTCTTCGCTCATGCTTTTTCTTCTTTTGACAGGATAAACAAGCAAAGCGCAAATTAAACTTACTAGAGGAAATCGTAGACCGGTCGGCTGTTCCGTTTTAAATTTAGATTAATTTTACATGTTCCGGCCCCTATATGTAACGTTCACAAAATTTGTGTTGAGGGTGTCCGATCAGACTTATTATCAATAGACCCGGTCCAAATTGACTGAATATTGAGCCCGTTGTAAAGCCCGAATCTAAACTGACCTAAGAACCGACTGTCTAAACTAGAAAATGACAGCTTTTTTGATTTAGAAATAAAACGATATCGTCAATGTGTTAAGAATATATAATGACAAAAATAAAGAAAAGAATTGGTTCAATTTACTCTAACTATATACCACAATACTATAAAAAATAATATAAACTACATCAATATAAACCAATGTTACGAATACCGTACTGAATTTAATACCGGATTGGGTTCTAGTACAGTACTGTACTAGTACCGGTTAATAACGAATATCGTTTCGAGTAATTTTTTAAATTTATGAAATAGTCTTTGAATTTTTTAAAAATTACAAAATAGTCTGTTGTCATATTGTACAGTTGTACTATATATTTTTAACCATGTCTCTAAAAATCATAATAATAAATAATAATCACAATTTTAATTTAATTTATAAAATTAATTTAATAATTATTAATAAATATAATTAAAT
>JANIPN010000005.1:17846205-17862152 GCA_027478595.1 Erythroxylum anguifugum
AAATGCCGAGATCCAGGTATGTTCACTATCCCGTGCAAAATTGGTAATACTGTGATCAGTAGAGCAATGTTAGATTTCAGTGCCTCTATTAATGTGATGCCTCATTCGATTTATACTTCTTTGAATTTGGGTGCCTCTATTAATGTGATGCCTCATTCGGTTTCACTTGAAGAATGGTTCTTGTCTTATTTTTATCTAACTCAATTCCTTCATTATGCCCCCATGAAGTTCCCTAATTTTACTCCAAAAACACACTTTAGGGGATTCAACTTCAATTTATGCCTTTTCATCCTACGAAAGGCTTCTTTAAATCCTTAATATGATCTGCACTCTTTTTTTAATTTCATAGTAATATCATTTATGTAAAATTGTAAAGTATGTCCTTTCAAATCATTAAAGATAGTATTCATATTCCTCTTATAAGTGGATTCTACATTCTTTAAACCAAAATGCAATATGATCCACTACAATGTCCCTATTAACCTTGGAAATTTGAAGGTTGTTTTGGAAATATCATTTTCAACTATAAAATTTGATTATAACTATAAAAACAGTCTATAAAAGAAAACAAAGAATGTCCAACCATTGTATCTATCAAAGAATCTACAATCAGCATCATTTATACATCCTTAAGATTAGTTGTATTTAAATCCCTAAAATTGGCAAAAAATCTTATCTTTTCATTCTTTTTAATTACAGGCACAATGTTGGATAACCACCTAATTTATTTGGCTAGTCTAGTAAAACAAACCTTACATAAATTTTCAATTTCTTCTTTAATCTTCAGCTTAACTTCTTTAGATTGCCACCAAGGAGGTTGACAATGAGGGTGGAAATCTAGCTTTATTGGAAATTGTGTTCTAACAACCTTCTACTCAATCCTGTCATTTCAATATAGTCCCAAACAAAATAATATTCAAATTCGTTTAATAGTTCCACTAGTTTTTGCTTTATCTTTGAATACAAGTTTTTGCTAATAAAGACATCATATAATTCTTATGAATTATCCAGATTTTTTTCTAATGATTTTTATTTCTAGGTCCCATAATCATTAAACTTCTCAAGAGCGGATTTCAATTCTTGGATACCACTCTCACTTATTTATGGTTCTTCTTCTTAAAAAAAAAATTTATGTTATCACATCTATTTTTTATTCAAAATTATCTAAGATTTGCTACATTTGATTTTTATCTATGCAGCTACAGCTACCGCTCTTTCTTTTTAGGAGAATTCACTCATCACATTCCTCTATAATGAGAACCTTTATCGGCTTATAAGCAAGCATAATGGTAGATATTTTTACAAATATTTCTAACTTTGCTTTCATCTTTTCTTTGCCTTCCTTACAACATGGTGATTTTTAAATTTGTACTGACTTTATATGATCTCTGTAGAATATTGAATTAATCATATCAACTTTAGTATTGAATGGCTACAAATATATCCAAAAGATTTCTACTTCACCTCCTCCTTATACAAGTAAAAGTTAATGGAGAGAAAATGGAATGTAATAGTTAGAGTGGATCCAATCTTGCCCCAGCAAGACTTAGTATTTGGTGTGGGTGTCACTAATAAAGAAAGTAGTTAATGAAGTCTTTCCTCCCATTGTAATATTTATAGGGAGAATCCCTCATGAGCTATTAATTTCACCATTGAATGTTGTAACATATACTTCAGTTGGGATCAAGTCTATATCGTCTTTTCCTAAGGTTATCATTATTTTAGTCAGCATAATATTTAATATCGACCAAAACTCTTAAAGTTGGCTCCTCCAATAATGTTGACTTATTTCCTCAATCTTGGTAGTGGACCTTTGTCATTGAAGACATTTTTTCTTAGTTCACCTTAAGAGTATCATATTTTTTAGGTGTCTTACTTTTTGCTAATGTTGGGATGTTATCACTCATGGTTACACTACAAATCTAGGTTGTCTGCACTGAAAACTCGAAATTCAAGATTCATATCTTTGCCTATAAACTTGGGTGAATTCTATTTGGTAAAATTTTCCTAAAATTTCTATTTTTGGATGTGTTAAAGGTGTACTGAACGTGGGTAGATGGAGCCTACATTTTCCTTTTAACTTCCAGGAATTTATGCTCCAAAGAGGAGCAAACACAAATCCAAAGGATGTTGACTTTAACTATTGTCGAATCATAAGAATTCGTCTTAGTACCATAAGTGCCTACTTTATTCTTCTTGTGATGTCCCTCTTCTCTAAGAAGTTCTTCATATTTAGAGACTTTCACTGCTAGTTCATAGAAATCATGAAATTTCATTCCTTGGAATTTATTTTGCAATTCAATGTCAGCCTTTTTGAGCTAAGTTCACATGTTAGGTATCTGGAAGTGCGATCTGGTATCAATTTCTCATTTTCTTGAAACGAGTGTTGAATATGTTAGTATTCACTCCACTTTTCTAAATGACCATTGATAGCTCAACTATGCTAACTTTGAGCTTAGTCCTAAACAATTGGGTATAAATTTTTTTTTCCATTTCATCCTAGGAAATGATAGAATTCCTCTGTAACAAAGCATACTAAAAGAAGGTAGTTCCTATTAATGAATTTGAGAACAACTTAAACTTGAAGTTGTTAAAGTTTGAGTAATTGACTAATTCTCTACATAGTATGGTGAACCTGACAATGTGCTCAATGGTCGATTGACCATCTTCACCAGAAAACAAGTAGAATTAAAGAATTCTATAACCACAAAGATAAGGATTCTCATGAGCAATCAATTATAGATAAGGCTTCTGAAATTTTAGGTCGCTAATTTGTCTTAAACCAGACCCATATGATTCCTAAATAGCTTCTCCAATGACTTTCATATTGATTTATAATCTTATTTATGGTTGGGGAATAATAGAATTGTGGTTTACAGTTGCAATGTTAGTCCCCAAACTATGTTATAGTCTGTTAGTTTAGCCTCCCCATCAAATCCTTGTTTGTCCAGAATTTGGGACCTGACTGCATATCGGCCATTTCCAAGATTAACACGAGGGGGTACCACAGGAACATCCTCTCTTTTATGAGGAGGGATATATCTTTCATCTACAAAGGAAGTAGCTAGAAGGCGACTACGTTCTTTAACTTCCATCTAATTAGAAGCAAGATGCCCTCTTAGTCCTTTAGAGATTTGCTTTATTAAAGCAAGAGAATTATGTCTAGTAAATTGTCTCAGAGCGACAGATAGTTTGCAACCTTCTCTGTCAATATCTTGATTGCAACAACTATAGAGGTCGTGTTAGACTTCATTTCTGGAATTTTATTTGTGCAAATAATATTGTTTTATTACTAATTTTGGATTCTCGCCAACAAGAAAGTTAGTTGAAGGTGAAGCTACCTTCTCAAAATTCTCTACCATTTAAGATATAAAACCTTCATTCCCTATTACTATAGCCATTTATTCCTCTAGGGCTGGAGACAAATTGATTTCTTTTCCATTCTGTGTTCGTGGTCCACTGGACATGCCAAATTGTTTGGTATTAATCTAGAATTCAATCATATCAGGGAGAAGTTCTCCCAGGATTTGTATCAAAAAATGGGATCCTAAGCTACTAAAAGACCAAAATGTATGAAAAAATAAATGATTTAATATATGCAAAAGGAATTCAAGCTACAAAGGGAATTTAAGGTAATAAAAATGAATACATAATGTAATAATGATGGAAAAACTATTAACAAAGTGTTTTTTGGATTGTTTCTCTGAGGATTGTCTTGTGATTAAATGGTTTGTTTAGGAATTGTGTTCATTGTTATCTAGGTGCTAGTGAATTTGTAGTCCTCTCACCCTTAAACAATTTTTGTTATAATTGCCCACTTCCCTACATTTTAGCTATTGAAACCTAAACCTAGACTTCAAAAATTCGAGTCCTCCAAAATTTTACCATATCACTCATCATACTTGTAGCATAGTCAATAATAACAATAAAAAGACATACAATTGGGCAGATGATAAACTTATTAACAATACTAAAGATTGTTTAAATTGGATGATGGCAAGTTTGGAAGGCTACATTTGAAAGGACTATCAACAAGGTAGTTATAAAGTAAAGGCAATAAGACTAAGATAAAAGTATTAGAAATAATACTAGGTGATGAGGGTAACAAGTTTAAAACCGGTCAAATAGATAGTATCCACATATATTTAATAAGAGAAGCAAAAGGGAATTATTATCAATCGAGACAACAAATACCACGGAGTCCTACGATTAACATTGAAAAATAAGCTAAAAAATATGAATATTTTTAATTAATTTATTCATTTTTTAAAAATGTTACAAAGAGGTACCTTTTTTTAGTATTTTATCAAAAATTTAATGAATTATATATAACATAATTTAAAGTTGAATAAACAAATAACTAAAAGAAAAGATTAGGGAGACCATTAAAAATAAGCATAAATTAAAAAAAATCAAATTAGGGAAGATTTTGCGTCCTTTTTCCATAAAGTCTCCTAACCAAATCTTGGGCATGGAAATTTGGTGGTTGACTTTAGACACCCTTCCCTTTTCGTCGGTGTATTAGATTAGGACAAGCAGGAGCTAGGTGGCCGGATTCTGACGACAGGGGGGAGATACCAATTTTCATTTCATTTCATTTTGTGGGTCCAAATTTATTAAAATAATAAAAGGATAAAACGTCAGTGACAGCAGCAGCTGCCAAGTTGCTGGTACATACGTATGCCTCTGGAACAATGGGCCCTTCAACAAGTCCCTATCTTTAGTTGTTGCTTAGCAAATCGGCCACCGGTTATTCTCTCTTTTCATTTCTTTCTTTTGCAAATCGTGATCTTCTGGTTGTATTTATTCTTCTTGCTTTTCTTTAGTAAAAATTTGATGGATTCCCTGACACATGGCTTTATCATCTACTCTGACTCTGATTCCCAAGCTTAAATTTTTTCTACCAAATTAATCTTGGATGCTCCAAACAGACAAGACCCATTACGCCAAGCAAACAAACTTGTTCGACCTGCGAAGTTAAAGAGCTAGTTTTTTTATTCATTCATTGGTGGATCAAAAGCACAGCTAAAACTAGTCTGCTGCTTTAGACCTCCTTCTGTTTATATGTGTTTTACCCTTTAGAGGGGTATGCGACACAGAGGGTGAGACGTATTTGGACAAACAGAGATCAAACCGGGACATCCTTTTGTGTATAGGGAAACGGGTGTTGTGTGGGTAGAAGCATGGTGGGTATTTTCTCGAAGTTTTCTGTTGGCAAAACTGGCCATAGACGGACTCAGAGTGCGCTTGTAAGAGTTTTTCCCCCTTCTATTTTATATTTCTTGTTCTTCATTTATTGAAGATGTTGCTTTACCTTTTGTCCCGTTTTTCCATCTTCGATTGGTGTCTGCTCTGTCTTGATCTGTTTGATGTATTTTTTACTAGTTCTGTTGTGATTTGCTTCGTCAAATTGGAAGCTTTTATCTGTTCATTCACGGGTTGACTTCGTCTTTTAGCGCCACTTCTCTTTGGCTGGATTATTTTGGTTTGTGTTTTAGCTGATGTTGGGAGTGTTTCTCATGAAATTTTCATTACTATCCCATCCACAAGATTCTAACTTCTATGGAGGATCGAATAAGAAAGATATAATGCCAAATTTTATTTTATTTTTTCCATCTTAATTCTAGATTTCCACACCTTTTCCCCCATACATGTCGTCTAAGAAATTATAGTGGTTTTATTTGTTCCTCCATTTGATTGTTAGACTCTAATACTGAACTGGGTTCCGCTTACTAAAGTTCTACCATTCATTCCTTAGTGGATAGTAACCATCTGATCAAATCCATCAGAATGGCAAATTACTTTCTCCTTGTATCGTAATTTACTAATTGTCACGTTCTATGATTTGTGTCTTTTGCTGAAGGTGGTTGTTTTATATGTTTGGCAGGGTGAAAGGGAAGTATTACCCCCAAATGCAGATGTAGCAGCGGCAGCCACTACTACTGCCACCGCTCCTCATGGAATTGAAGTGTCAGTGGAGTTTAAGCCTGTGGAGCACCCAATCGAGCCGCTTGACAATGATCAACCAATTCAGTGTCCACTACCTGAACCTTCAATTTTAAATGTAAGCTAAATAATCTTTTTGTTCCTGATTTTTTGTATATTGGTTTATCTCTTTCTCTACTTATGTCTGAAATTACTTTGTGCTTTGTGTGGTGCGAAGTTAAAAGAGCTCTACTATTTCTTAGCCCTATTTCTTTAGGGTAGGTATCATCAACCATTTTAACTAGGTTTAGTTGTATGCACCTTTTCGTGAGGTGTCAAAATGAAATTTTGTGATTGAACTATAGGCTGGTCTTCTGCTTGTTCTAGTTGAAAAGTTTCTATTCTTTAGTATGAAAGGGTTTTGGTGGCATTGAATTTTGATACATAGCAACTAGTTTAAAAAGAATTATGGTAGTGATGTCCTGTTATCAGGAAGTACCAAGGCAAACCCTCAAAAGATTTTATCAGCTCATAAACTTTGCAGTAGTGCGTAAGTGAATCCTGTAAACATTATGTTAAAGGAAAAGTAGTCTAATAAATTCTCATATCCATGTACCAATTTGGGGTAATCTTTAGCGTCCTTCATACTATTGATAGACATGCCGCATGAACATGTCGTGGTAATTTGCAGGTTTGGATGACATTAGTGAATTCAATTCGATATTATTTCATGTCGGGTTTCTTCTTCATCAAAAGGAAACCAGTAAACTTACAACCTTTCAACTGGTCTCTACATTTTACTTACCACTGCCAAACCTTGTCTGAGCACTAGCCTTATAGATTGGTTTTGATCTAGTATACAATTTATAGAAACCTGTACATATGACTAGCAAAAATATCGGTGTAGAAAAGTATCATTGGTTGTGGTGTGGGATTCCTGCCATATTAATTGTGTTGGTTTCTTGTGTTGAAAGGATGGAGGGGTAAGATTATAAAGTTGGATAACATTGACAGAATATGACATTCAGAGGGGGTCAGAGTGCACTGATATTTATATACAACTTCATTTGAAGTGGTTTTCAAGGGGAGTTTCACGAGATTTGATAGCTTTTCATTATAAAATCGTAGTTTCCCTTAATCAAGACAGTTTTCACCTTGGTTGACACTGCCTTCCAGTTCTGTAGGCTGGGGGCTGAGCTCTTCACTTGACCAGGGTATTTTATGCTTTCCAATGTACCAAAAAATAAAGAAGCCCTCTATCTAGATGTTACATGGTCATTCATTGTTCGCGAAGATGGTATTTTATGCTTTCCAAGAAAAGAAAAAAATTCATTATCAAGAAGTTAGAAGCCATAATTTTTTCGTTATCACTAGCAAGGAAGAAATTCTATACAATGGTATGATTTAGTGTCATAGCTTCCTAACTTCTACACAGTTACATTAATGCATAGTTTGAAATTACCAGGATGAAACTTTTAGTTTTGTCTCAAGTGGTGAATGGAATAAATTTTGGCTGTAGTGGTGCGTCCCAGGAGAGGAAGGGTGTGCTTTAAGTTTAATATTGGCAAGTAGATGCAAGACACTTCGCTTGTGCATGTTTATGACGCATTATATTTTCCATTGAAGAAAGGACAGGGCTTCTTGGTGGAGTCAATGGTACTGAGCCAGATAGGTACGTGCTTCTTTGGTGATCCACATGCTGCGGGCAGCATTGACTCTAAAGGACAGTTCCCCTTTATGATAACAGTTAGGTCATCCTTTTTGACGGCAATGAGTGCCTTGATTTCTGTAGAATGTTGATGCCTGTTGCGAAAGATCCAAGGATGTCTTATTTAAGAGAACTTGGATTTAGCCAGGCAACATGGCTAGTTGTTGTACTGATGCCACCTACAAAATCATGGGTCGGGGATATGTGACTAGTTATGCATGCATTCTCTTGTTTGTGTTTTTACATGTACACTGAATAGTTTCTTGTCTTGTTCATAAAAGCCTTTACCTTCTCAATTTCACATTTAATTGCCATTTTCCAAAGTTTTTGGGACCCTGATATCAACTTACTGAATGATCAGGATGGAAGAATATGGAAAGAAAGAGTATCTGCCACTGTGAGGAGGAGAGCTGACTTACCTGTTATGAAAGAAGGTGATTCCCTTGAGGAGGCATCGACCGGAGAAAAACCACGGCCAACCCAGTCCAAGCGTTTGATTCTACCCTCTGTCAGTGCCCCTGAACATAATTTTCTAAAACTTCTTGAAGAGTGTAATGCATCTGGGATCTAAGACCTGGTAGCAATTTCCGTGATGGGAAATGTAGCATCCCAGACTCCTACATACGTTGTTACTTCTAATATTTGTTTTATTTTTCTTCCCAGTCTGTATACCTAATACTCGTTTACATGAAAATCTTTATATTCACATGAAACTCCATATATGTAAATGAAGTAAATTTACCAACACTTTTGATATTGAATGCATGTTCAGAATGAAGATGGTAATTTACTATTTCTTGTGCCGTAGTTGGTATTGATGATGTTTCTTATATGAAAGCTTTACAGGTTCAAACTCGAATAATTATAGTAGAATCCATAGTCTCCTGCATATATATATATATGTGTGTGTGTGTGTAGAATTAGGATTAAAGAGTGATCAATAATTGAATCATTTGAGCCGGTTAAGGCCATATGGCTTAATCAAAGTCCTCATTTTTAGTGCAGCAGAACTTTTTCGTCATTTACATGAATCAGAACAGTTTTTTGTTCCATAACCATTGGATTCCATTAGGTAGAGTTTTGTGAGGAAAGTTATGATCTAGGTAAAGAATGATCATTTAAGACATCCAATAATAGTCTAATTGAATGTCATGAAGTGTTTCAGTATCTGGTGGACCCTGACCATTAAATATAGGGTCCGGTGGAATCCCCGTGCTTCTGTCGAACTTCGTTCTTCTACACGTTACAGATGCTTAAGATACTATATTGTCTATGTTATATGGGTTGGTTGTCGGATTCTTTACATGGGAATTGGCATGTACACCAGACCATTGCACAGTATAGATATTTGTAGGTAAAATCTACGTATTTTCACAAGATGTCTCTACTCATTTGTTTGCTTCTCTAGGAATTTGGCTCTTCTTTCAAAGAAACCAACAACCACTGCCTCTTATGCTAAAAAGCTCTCTAATTTTGCCTCTCTTCCCACCGAAACTTCTTAAACTCGTCATTCATTCATAAAAGTTGACAATATACATTGAAGCAAGAAAGAAAATGACATAAGAACGGAGAGTAATATAAAGAAAAAGATGCTATATAGGCAACTTAGGGACTTGAAGTGGATGCTTTCCTGTAGGGTTGACAAGGTGTTTTGGAGCGCCACGAAGGCTTCCATGATTCATCCTTTGCCATGATTGCCGTTGACCACTAATTTTCCCAGCAAGCACTGCAGGCTGAACCTCAATAGTGGCTGAATGAGTTGTTATCGAGGAGATGAAAACGAAAAGAAGAAGAAACAGCAGTTGGGATCTCCATGTAGGTGTAGCCATGGCTTGTGTGTCCTGAAGTTGGTGGGAGAAGGTGGGGGTTGATAAAGAGGAGAGGCTTGGAAAGGGATAAACTTTGCTTTGCTTGGAAGTCACATGGCATTGGCAAATCATTTTACACAAACATATTGTCGTTCTGGTTGGGTGGTTGGTTTCTTAAGGTGGGGTTGGTTTATTGTATGCCATTATTATGTTGTGCTAGGCTTAGGTAAGAGAGATTTATAGTCAACCTGGCTAATAATATCCCGCATTCCCTCTTACCTGTCTCTGTCTCGTTTACGTTTGTATATGCACTGACCTGCGTTGCTTAGATCACCTCAAAAAATAGTGAAATTAATTTAGTTAGAAGGGACTTATAAATATCTTTTATATATATACACACACATATATATAATATAAGGGACTTATATATATATATATATAAGTGAAACCAAGTCCGTTAATATTGTAGAGTTGTTTTTTCATCATAGATTCAACTCATATGTTTATTTACAAGGTTTTTTTAATTTATGAGTGTAACCCGTTAGATCAAACGGATTGGTGAAATTGTTTTGTGATAGTGGGAATAGTTTAGAAATTAAACATTTATTAAAGGTTAATTATACAAATTCTAAACTTTACTCAGTTTGACAATACTAATTCAAACTTTAAAAAGAAAGGTTAAAATATTTCAACTTTAAATTTGCTGCAAAAATAGCCAAGCATTAAGTTTTTTTGTTAACGTTGTTGATGTCGCAAACTACGTCAGATTTTTTTACATGTCACCATTCTAACATATGGCACAATTTTTTCCAACTCATTTTTTTAAAATTATTTAAATTAAAACAAATTAAATAACTTTCTGTTTTCTTTGTTCTTAAGTATTCACGATACAACTCTCCTACTCTCTTTCAATTGTGCGTGAACTCAAGATACAACTCTCTTGCTTCTGTCCAATTGTGTATGAATTGTAAATAACTTTATGTTTTCTTCGATCTTGAGTATTCAAGATGCAATTCTTCTAGTCTTTTAGGATTATGTGTAAGCTATCGCTCTCTTGCATTTTTATGTAGATTGTTGCTCTCTCTAGAGTGTCGTTATTATCTTACAGTTGGGTGCCATTAGGAGTGTCTGTCTCCTGCGATTGGGAGGTGAGTTCATTTAACCCTAAGTTAAATTGTCGTTGTTTAAGAGATAACTCATTGTTGTTGAGTTTAATTGTTTGATCTATTGCCATAATCCTCTTTATTTATAAATTTCTCTCATTTTCTGTGGGACAAATTCCTTTTAAGCTACCATCTAAAAGTGTAGAAACCTATATCATCATCTATTTGTTTACGTCTACTTGGTGGAGGTCTGTGGCTTAAGCTTAGGAGGAATGGGTCATTACGAGGGTGAATTTGTCCTGATATTGTTTTTCATCCATGTAATTGATGAATTCATTTCTTAAACTTAAGACTGTCCTATATTTGTTTTTGTGCTTGAAAGTTATTTCGATCTTAATCTAACGGTGTAATTTGTTAACGGGATGTTGTACTTCTTACAATATACCTAGTTAGTGATTACAACAAGTGATACTGTTTAATATTTTTCAACTTCTTATGTACTATTACCTTACCTTAACTAGATGATGAAGCATTAAGAAATTTGAGTTCACTTTGTCACCATTTACTACAAGTAGTTTTAAAGAACATATATGTCTAGAATTCGGTGTTATTGAGTTTGGTTATATGATCTTCCATAGATATTATCATTTTTCTATTCAATTTTAACTTGATCCAATTCTTTCCAATAACCTGTTTTGCCTCCTTCCATAGATGGTTTAGGTACAAGATGGGTTATATGTGAAAATGTTGGAAGTTAAAAGTTGAAAAATGTAATTGAAACATGTTCATTGAATATGCTTCGGTATTTTAGCCATAACTTTTGCTCTAGTTATCTGAATGAGATTATTTTTGATTTGGAGTAAACTAGGGATATAGGGCTACAAATTGTCTGATGAAATCGAGTTTTGATTCAGTCTCTAAGAATATCAATTTTTTATAGAAGTTGAGCACAAAATATTGTTTCAACATAAGAACAGTTCATAAATGTTTGGGGTATAACTTTCAGATTACAGAACCAAATTGAATGATTTTATTGTTATTAGAAACTTAAGACAATGAAGAACATTTTTCTAGAATGAAGTATTATCAAATTCCTTCAATTTTTCCATGATCGTTAGTTAAGGAATTAGAAGTATAAGATGTTAGTTATAAAGACAAAAGAAGGGTAAATATGGAAAGACTAGTTAATTATAAGGTTTTGATGGATTATTTTTGGAGCTAGTAGTATGTAAATGATTGTAGGATTTTATCATATGGTTCAATTGAAATAAAATAGTCTTGTGAGAGTATATATGTATGAGGACATTTTGGAAAGAACACTTAAGCATTAAGGTTATAAGGCTTTGAAGGAAGGGCAAATTGGACAATTTAGACTCATTAATGGCATAATTGTAATAAGAAAGGTTGTTTGGCTTTTAAGGAGAAGCAAAAACGTGACTTGAAGATGAAAGAAGAGAAAAAAACGAAATTGAAGAGAGAAATGAGAGAGAGATCGTGGAGAGGAGGAGAAAAGAAAGAAGAAAAGCTAGGGTTTCTTCATTTCTTGATTTTCAAGAGGGATTTTGAAGTTTATTCAAGAAGGAAAAAGGAAGAGGAGGATGAGAGCTTCCATTAGAGCCAACAATCTCTTCATTTGGTGAAGGATTAAGGTAAAGACATTTTTGATTTGTTGGATTTTTGAAAAGGTTTTGGTTTATCTAGCTTAAGAAATGTATGGTTTAAACTTTCTAAGATCAATTTTAGTGATTATGTATTATGGGTTTCTCAATTAGAATGTGTATTGATTTGGAGATTTTTGTCAATGTTGAGAAAAAACAAGAGAGGCAAGAGGAGTAAGAGTAGAGGCTTTTTGAGCAAGGTTTGCAAGTAAGGAAATTAAGGTGGGTTTCATGTTTATAATTGGATAATGAGTCATTATGTTTTCTTTTTAGTCAAGAGAACAAAATGATTTCTCAATTGCTTTATAAATTTGGCATTTGTTGCTTTTGAATGGTTTGCGAAATCGTTATTTGTTTTGTGTATGAAATTTTGATGATAAATTGTGAATTGCTACATGAAAGGGTTTTTTTGAAAAATTGCATGTTCATGAAAAACAAGTTTCCAAAATTTTGCTATCTGGGCAATCTATTTTCAAGTCATGAATTTCATATTATGTGGGTTTGTGGTAGTCCCTTAAGAACTGTCGCGTGCACGTTGACCCAAGAATAGGCTTCTCCCGCCTGCCTGCTAGTAGCACAGAGCTCCTTCAAGAACTCCCTCAAGTTTACGGCTACACAGGACTATTATATGGGAATGTTTAATGCGTCATGAATATGGACCTACCCAAACCATTTATGATGTGCTTATGTGTTATGTGAACAAGTTGAAAAATGCATGAATTGTGTTATTGTGATTTTGATTACATGACAAGAATTTTGAGAAACGTGTGTTTTATGATTCAATAAGGATTTTTATGACAATGAACTTTTTGAATGGTTTTGCTTGTTATTCGTTATAAACTTATTACCCACGAGCTTTTTAAGCTCACCCCCATTTTCGTCCCATCTCTAGGTGATGAGCAAGAAATAGAGTGAGAGCCAAGGCATTACTCCGGATTTGCATGTTTTGTTTTGTTTTGGAATAATTGATGTAAAACAAGGCTTCAGATGTATTTCGAGAATTATTGGGTTTTGCATGCTTTATATATTGGATTTTGATATTAATGATGTAATGTGACTTGGAAATGCAATTGAAGCTTGTAAAAACTCTTATCTTTTGTTGTTAATGAAATATCGATTTATGTACGGATTTGAAATATGAATTTGTGAATGGATGATTGTCAAATTGGAATGTGAATTTGGGTATGGATCAAGGTTGGAGTTAAACTATGAATTAATTAAGGATGAGGTTAAGTTGGAATTAAGTATACTTGAAGAAGTTATCAATTTGAGTTGATGAATCCTGAATATGAACTATTGTTATATATATATATATATATAAGTGAGGCACTATGGAAAAGAAAGATAGGAATGTTATGAATGATGAGACGTTGAATATGAAGAGTCAAATAAATTGAGGTTAAGGTTTTGAAGAATTCCAATTGGTAGTTGAATTGTTATGAATGATGTTGTAATTGAGGAAGTAAAAAGGTTTTTGCAAGTTTTCACAGGGAAAAAATTTGTGTTCTGACTTCCAGGAGAAAACTGGAATAATCTAGGTAGAACTGGTCAAAGTTGTCTTCATATAATTGTAGCCTGTCCTCTTATCTTTCCAACGATATGAAGTTCGTAATTTTTAAATATCGGAGTGGAAAGATATGATCATTACAAGTTGTGATGCTGCATAGGATTTGTGTATAGGACAGCTATGGTAAATGGTGAGAATGTGTTGTTTTGATGAGTCAGTGGAGATGAGATTTGAGAGTTTTATGAGATAAATTTGGTGATTTAGTTGTTATGAACTGATTTTGCACTAAAAGAGTTGAATTTGAGAAGATTATAAGTGATTATGATGTTAGATTGAAAGTAGGAGGCACTGGAGGGGTTTGGGAAACCCCCATGTCTGTTTAACGGACTTTAGATCCGTTTAACGGACCTTCTCGGGTTAAAAATAACCCCTAGCCTCACCAATGTCCGTTTAACAAATATGGTTGTCCGTTAAATGGACCTTCTCGAGCCAATTTGGCTCCTAACCCTGACCAATGTCCGTTAAATGGAAACGAACATTTACGGAACAACTTCAGAAATCATGATTTTTGACCCTTTTAGAGGCATAATCTTAATTTGTGGTCTTTATGAAAGTTGTAGATTTCGAAGTCTTCTTTCAAATAGTCTAAGAACAAAATCAATCAGACATTTTTGGTGAAAGTTATAGAAATCGCGCCAAGATAGGTACGAATATGAAGGAGGACTTAAACATGTTGGATTTTTTTGGTCATAACTTCCTCATCCAACCTCCAAATGAAGTGATTCTTGAATCAATGGATTCTAACATCTTTTAGCATCTCTCCATGAAAATTGGTATCTTTTGGAGTTGATTTGAAAAAGTTTGATGGAGAGAAAGTGAGGGGTTGGTTGGGAGAGCATGATTGGGGCATGAACACATTTTGGCTTTTTAAGCATATCTTGATCTATAGAGTTCCGATTAAGATGGTTCTTGATTCAAAACAAACTAGAGACTTAGAGCTATGATTTCTTTGAAGAAGTCAAATTGAAATTCTGGTTCGAAGATTTCTAAATTCTATCATGAAATAGGAGAAATGAGTTTGCGTATAGTGACTGATTTGTATAGGCACGCCATTGAACAAATTGTGAGAAAATTTTTGGGATGTTATGAGAATGACGATGAACTGATAATGGCTAATGATGGTTAAATGAAATAAACCTACAAGGTAATATACACACTCACGTCTTATGATGTTTCGTAAGATAAATCGATGATGGTTAAGCAGATTTCATCGGAATACGCTCAAGTTTCATGTTTTCGCAAGAGTTGGATTCCGAAAATAAGCGGGGCCTAACATTAGTGGTATCAAAGCAAGAGTTGGGTTCGAAAACAAGCGGGATCCAACAGATGTATGAGTCCGCAAGAATTGGATCCAACAAACAGTAAAGGTGGAATTCTCTGGATAAAATTCTTTCCAATAATTTAGTGTTTTGTTATTGAATCTTGTTTAGTTCTGTTGGTGAATTTAGTTAGTTAATTATGTCTTGTACTTGTTATTTTTCATAAACATCTTGTAATTCACCATATAGGAAGCATTTTTAACGTCAAATTGTTAAGATCCCATGTAAGATTGATGGCATTAAGAATTTTCATTAAATTCATCTTAGCCATAGGTGTAAATGTTTTTAGTAATTTATTACATAAGTCTGAGTGAACCCTTTTGTTACCACTTACCAATTGAGGTTTTAGTCTTTTAATTAAGTCATTTGCCCTATGCTTCATAGTGAGAACCAATTTACATTTTATATTTTTTTAATTCAAAGGTAGATTAATAAGGACCCAACTTCTATTTTTGGCCATGGCTTTCATCTTTTCCTCTATAGTATTTTCTTCTTAAGATCATCAATAGCTTCTTCCTTCCATATGGTATATACATGGAATTTAAGGAAGCCAAGAAAGCTCTATAGTAAGGAGATAACGAGTCATAAGAAATAAATTTAGAGATGGAATATTAAGTATATGATCTAACTCCTTTCTTAACAATTATAGGAGTATCTTACAAAAGTTATTAAAAGAAATTTTAAAAAATGAATTACAGGTAAGAAAGATAGATTGATTACTTAATTCTAAATGAGTTAAGGCTATAATGTTTTTTTCGGTATGTAAAAATAAGTAAACACTCTAATGGCCTGTTTGGTAGAGGGTAATAGCTATTCTATTACCCCTCTATTCTTAATTATTAACTATTACCGTGTTTGG
>JANIPN010000005.1:17911844-17923843 GCA_027478595.1 Erythroxylum anguifugum
ATGGTTTCTACTTTGGCATCTTTAGGCACGTCGTGTAGTGAAACCGGAGGAAGAAATATGGAGTTCACTGAGCCACCGAGCGATTCAACAACAGATTTGTGAGCCTTTGAAGGAGGAGAGATTGTTGGAATAATGAAAGTGACGGACATGTTATGTTGACCAACGAGACGCTTCGTCAACTCGGCGAACGGGATGAGGTGACCCATTCCAGGATGAGTTAGAATTGCGACATGGTTCATACGGGTTTGTTCTTCTGCCATTGAAGCTTTAGCCTTTTTCCTGAGTAATGCTTTGATTGTAGTTGCTTTGTTGCTGTAGGTGACAGATAAAAAGAGAGGAATTAGGTGAGACTTCTTAAGAGTCAGCTAATATGCTATATTTAATTCGGACGAGGATTGTGATTGGTCTCTTCTACAAAGACCATTATGTAAATTGAAATGTTAACCTTCAATTTATTAAAAATTTCTTATTGGACTTATCATATTACCGACAAATGGAGTTTTGAGCCTTAGCACTGCCGGCAGGCACCTGCTCAGGGCTCACCATAACGAAGAGTCCATCTTCAATTTATTTACATTTATTCATTCAAGAAGGATGATAAATATAGTTAGAGCAAAGTTAACTTTGGATTGGAAGCTATTAAGCTTTCAAGAGGGCCATCATTAATCTATTTGTATTTATTCATTTTAGAAGGGTAATAAATGTCCGTCAGAGGAAGGTTTGGAAGCAATTTGGCTGCCTAAATTGTCTTGGAAGCTATATTACCTCCGGTAATATGATAGCTTTGAGAGTTAACATTAACTTGTTATATTTATAAATAGTTTTAAAGTATTTAAGTTTTTTTCTTAGACTTTAATTTGTTTATTTTCGTAAACATATGAATCTAAGATACTTCAAATAAAAAATTGGCAGTAAAAAAATTTCACGATTATGAGTTTTGAGTTCTGAGTGATAATTTAAAGGTAAAGTTTCAAAATTTTTTATATTGTTAGCTTATTAAATAATTGAATATGTTATAATTAATTTGCAATTTGTCATTAACGTGGACATTATGTTAGCATTTTTTCTAATATTAAATGATATTGTATTTATTTGTATTTCTCCTTTTTTATTTTTGGATTACATATTATTTATAAATAATTATAATTTTGTAATTATAATTTTAATTATACTTTGCGACAAATGTAATAATTGTTAGATTTGTGTTCTTATAGAAGTTCACGTAAGTTTAGAGATAATATGACTAAATCAAATAATTTAAGTTACTCAATTCAAAGATTACATAAATGATTTTCTTTATTATAAAAATTCGTATGATTATGTTAAACATGTCTTTATAAATAAATAATAAAAAATAATATTCAATCATTTCCATAACTTACAGAATAGGACAATAATTGACTTGGCAAACTTAGAATATTTAATTACTTAGAATATAATTTACTATATTTTCTCCTAATTATGTTAGTTTCTTGTATTTTTAAAAATTAGTGCTTCTCTATCATTAAATATATTATCGGGGCCTTTTTTTATTTTGCACAAGGCCTACAAAACGATAGGAACGATCCTGAATCTTAGGGTATATTTGGTTGAGAGTTATTAATAAAATAGAATGAAATGAAATGAAATATTATTTCATCGTTTAGAATGAGGGTTTATAATGGAATGGAAAAAAAAAAAGAAATGAGATGGAAGAGGAGAGTTTCATATTACATCCTATTATATCCTAAACAGTAAAAATAAAAGGCCCCCGACTTAGGAGGTTTATAATGGAATGTAAAATGATAAAATTCACACTATATTACATTATAAACCCTTCAACCAACAACATTTCACTATATTATATTATGAACCCTTTCGTTCCTTTTAAATAACAATTTTTTAATATTACATTCATTTACGTTCCCTTCCATTATAAGTCATTACATTCCATTTCATTAAAAACTTTTGCGTTCAATCAAACATATAGGTATGTCAATGGGTCAGACCGAGCCCAAGCTACTCATGGCCTGCCCATCATATATATATTTTTAAAGAAAGTCAAAAATGACGTCACTTTTTATAAAACGACGTCGTTTTTGAATGAATAGTTCAAACCAGGTCAAAATCGGGCCTGGCCGAGCTGGTTTTACCATCCCTACAAACATAGCCTTACAGATTCTCACTGCACCTAAGTGACCATGACATCTTGTTTTTGTTATAATTTGAAGTAAGCAAAGTTTAGAGCGGAGTTCATCCATAATAAAGGACCGAAAGTCAAAAGTTTATACATTTTGCATGTCGGTTTACGATAGAGGAGTAGGAGGAAAGTGAATTAAGTCCTATTTTTAAATTCATAAAACTCTTAAAGATTTATGAATTTATGATCTATTAAATCGGGCATGTAATTTAGTTTAATCTCTTAAGTATTTATATCAATGGTTAATTTTTAGCTTGTTCTTATTCTAAAATTAATAACTAGAGAGACTTCATATTGTAAAGTTGTCGTGATGTTCTTTTCAATATGTTATGCCTAAATAACACAACAGCTCATGAAAATTGGTTATTGACTTCATTTGCTTATTTGTAGGACAAATGAGGCAGTTGACTGAGGTCATTCCCCACCCATTATAATGCAATCCTAGCTTCACCTTGAAAATTTTAGTTTTGAAACAAAGCACGAGATAAGTTTCTATAATATACTACCTTGGCTTTTATCCGTGGAATTGATGCATGTCTATCTGTAGGTTGACTCTTTCTTTTTAGGGCAATATTGAAAGGCCCTATCCTACAATACTAGGAGACCTGTCTTAGTCGATATCTGAATCAGCTAGAAAGTTCTCATAAAGCTAAGTCTATTGTCTTTGTTATAGAAAAGCTTCAACTCAACAATAAGAAAAGTAAACAGTAGAGTTTTGTTTTTCTGTTTATAAAAAAATTTGGCAGCACAACGACTATATTTTGACGTCTTAAAAATTTCAAAGTCCCTGTAAAAGTTCAAAAAACTTATATTATAGCTTCAATTTCTCAACTACAAATTATAGACTTTAAATTCCCTTGCACGCAACCTCAAATAGTTACATCTATAAACTTTGAAAAGCTAAAACAAAATCATGCATTTCGTTAAAAAACCTTTATACACATCCATTCTTTACACAAATGTACATTCCAAAACATGTTCAAGGATATTCCATAGTTTTAAAACATATGTACAAGGAAAAAAATGCCTCCACAATAGCACATGACGAAGTTGACCACTCACGAGGTGGAGTCCCTGCTATTGAAGCCCTTGAGCATGCACCTGGGAGGTTTTATTTAAAAATAGAAAGTAGAGTGTGAGCTAAACGAGCTAAGTGAGTGTAAATAAAATTCTTTGCCAATCATTTGTAATCATTAACACCTCCCTAAAATAAATTCATTTCATCAAGTATAAGACAATACCAATATAAAACATATAAGCCTCTTGAAACCAAATTTCTTAATTTTACTTTTAAAGTAAATAATGGTGGCATTATTTATTTTCATGAACTTCTTATACGATATAGCCCACCACAAAGTTCTTTGCACTATGGTACCCTTAGGCATAAGGTCACGGAGCTGGTTCTGCATTGCTTACCCGTGACTGGTTAACTATTAGTTATGGAGCTGGTTCTGCATTGCTTATCTGTAACAATTTTGGTAAGCACTTTAGATGCTCCGTACGTGTAGAGGGCAACTCACTGGACTGGACTATTGACAAACACAATAACACCCACTATTAGTAATTGACGCCCCTCGGACACTTTTGTGCATGTTTGGAATACTTGACTGGTATAATATCATATAATGAGGGTAACAGTGTATTATAAGCTAAAAACAAAATCATTTTTCTTAGTACTTTAACTTGTGGCGTAAAGCTTAAACCATTTTGTGAAGTAATTTATACAGTTTGTTTTGAAATAAAAAAAACAAATGGGAGACGTTTGGAGCCTATCACGATCATAACATAACCTTTGGCTCATGTACGTTCAAAATTTAAAACTTCTTTCAATCTTATAGTCAAACAATTGAATGCATAATATTAAATCACATGTCATCAATTCTCTTACAAAGAAGTTATTCAAATGAAACAATTAAAATACACTCACAGTTATGTAAATTTATTGCCAAGCACACTGTAATATCCCATTATCCCATGTTAGGGGTTAGAACCCTAGAATAGAATAGTTTATTGAGAAGTTAGAAAATACATTTCATGCTCATACATAATATAGCATACACACACGTGAATATTGATTTTTGCACATTAAAATGATTATACATGCATTAATTAACATTTTCCAGGTATGATTGATTTATAAATGTGATTATGTAGAGAATTGTGGTTTATATGTGTTTTAAAATTGATTTGGTGATAATATTTATTGATTTGAATTTTTTGGTGAAATTTAAGAAATTTATAAAATTTTGGGTATCTCTGGACTACGAAAAATGTCAAATGGTAAGAAAATCGATAAATGGTAGTAAAAACAAGAGTCAAATGACAACGGAAAATTTTATAAATGGTTTGAGATTTGGAGACAAATGGACTAGATGTTAAGAGACAATAGTTAGTTTAAGAAAATGATTTATTAAATTGGTTATTTAAGTGGTAAGTGTCATAACACATGTCATTACACTCACCAAGCATTTGTTACCTTGCTTTTCACGATTTTCACCTAATTGAAACCCATTATTTTTGTTACTTATGCTCCCTTCTTCATTTTCTTCATTTTTTTTGTCTTCATCTACGACACTCTCTTCTCCAAGCATCAACGTTGAACCTTGCTCTCATCCTTCACTTGATACTTCCATTTTTGTTATCTTCATCATCTTACCACTAGAAAACCTAACGTACTTCACCTCCAAGTTGATGATCGTAAGATGTATGGAAAGCTAAGGTTTCTTAGAAATTTTGAAGAAACTTTGAGGAAATCAAGTAGCATGTTAATCTTCATGGGTAGTTGTAAATGAAATATTTATGATGAATGATTTGAGATTGAATGATCATGATCATGGAGTTACATATATGTTGTAATGTAGGTGTAAAAATAAAAAGGTTTACGGTCCTTTTTTTAGTATATTAATGACATTCTTGGGTTGGCTAAATGAAGGTATTTATAATGATCATTATTAGATAGATTGAAAGTGAAAATGGAGTTGATTTTTAAGCTAAATCGTGGATGAATAAATGAGTATATTCATGGCTTGTTTTTGTGTTTATGATGAGTAATAATTCATAAATTGTTATAAAGATGTTTTTGAGGTAGAATGATCATTATAATGGTGTATGGATAAGTGCAGTAAATTGATGAATGAATACATATGTTTCTATTCTGTTTTGAGAGTATGAAAACCATGAGTGACGAGTTGTTATGTAGATGTTATGAGTTATGAATTAAGGGTATAATGAAGGTGAAAGTTATATTAACCAAGATGGTGAGTTATGTTCTTGAAATAAGGAGAACTAGGATGACAGTTCAGAGGTAAAGTGAAGGTGATAATGGAGTTGAATGTGTGTTGAGGCATTGATGAATGAACGGACATGTTTGATGTCCTGTTTTGTGGTTATGATTAATGGTCTTGTATGACTTATTTTGTGAATGTTTTGAATTGTAAATTGAGGTGAGAATGAAGAGGAAATGAAGTAGAAAATATGATCTGTGTACAAGATGTGTTAGATGTAAAATGTAGGAAGTTAAAAAAATCTGGAAAATTGGAAGAGAGTGGCCAAAATATTTTAGCTGTAGTGTTTCCATTGATTATGCATCTATATTTTAGCCATAACCTGATCTATACATATCCAAAAGGGATTATTTTAAGTTCAAATTAAACTAGAGACATATGGCTACAAATTTCATGAAGGAATCAATTTTTAATTATGTCTTTAAGAGTTTCAAATTTTGACTTAAAGTTGAGTACTGGGTGCAGTTGCAGTTTGAGAATAGTAGGTAGTATTTTTTGTATAACTTGCAGAATACTAAACCAAATTTTATAAAATTGGTGTCGTTAGAAACTTAATACATATGGGAACATTTGTTTAGAAGAATGTATTGCCTAAATACCTCATTTTCTATGTCAAAATTGACATGCCAAACTGACCCAAAAGTCTGTCTTGAGAAAAAACTAGAAAGGCCATCAACGTGAGTTATTCTTCTTTTATGTGATGTTTGAAACAACAAATGATAAGGTACTTTACTATGATGCATTTAGACTTGAATGGGACTTGAAATGAACCTAATTTGAGGTTGAATAAGTTGATAAAGTGTTGGATATGTATAGGTTGTAATTGAGGATATAATATGGTGAAAGGATTGTTGATATCAAGTGTATAAAATCTGGAAATTTATGAGTGTTATATGAATAAAAGTGTTCTTAGAAATGCTAATATGATTGTAAGGAGATGAGTAATGTGTATCAAGTAAGAATGAATGAGATTTTGGATATTGTGTGATCTTATAATGTTAGAATAACATTGGTGAATGATTGATTGATGATATTATAATAATCAAGTGTATTGAGCCATGAACCTTAGTGCTTGATTTAGTGATGAACTTGGAATAAGTTTGCATTATTGAGGTGTAAATTAAGTACAAATTAGACATATATGAGTTTTGAAGTATGGATGATCATAAGATGTGAATAAAGGAAATATACGTGAGATTGTCAATGAACATGCATTGTACATAATCCATATATACATGTGTGCATAAATGAGTACTTATATAATTTTGCAAAATTATGATGTGTGTAAATGTGTATGTGTTGCATGATATAGAAAGGCAAATAGAGTGAAAACATCCAGACGTTGCCAAGACTTTGAGGCAATAGCTTTCTGGAGCAACTTGTGAGTAACCTAGATTATCTCATTTAATTAATTGTTGATTTAAATTCTGTATTGAATTATGTTGTGAAATTGATTGTGTTGATTCTGGACATTGAATGTCTGAGTCGTTTGATGCATGAATGAGATATTAGAAGTGCTTTTTATATTTGAATTTGACGAAATAAGTGTTACTCAACATTATTGTTGAATGTCGGACCAAGCTCTGATGATAAATGTGTTCTGAATGTGAAACTGAAATCTGATGACTGTTGAAAATATGTATATGTGATGCATTTCGTTACATGAATGCATGAAAGATAAAGGCAATTATGACCAGAGTCGCCAGTAAAAAGAGCTTAAAGCTTAGAATGCGATAAGAGCCTCTGGCTCAGTTACTATTATATCTGGTATCCACTAAGCGATATGAGACATTATCTTATACAAGTTCGGTATCCACAAGGGATATGAGCTAGTAAAAAGACAATCAGTTACAACAAAGTAATAAATGAAAGTGAGTCTCATATGCATTTCATTCATAATTGATATGTGTATTTTAAATGGTTGAAATGATTGGTTTGACTGCTTTGAATGTGATATGTGATGTTACGCGATAAATGAAATGATGTGAATTATATGTTTACATGTGTCAATATATTGTATGAATTAAGTGAACTATCAAGGATAATTACCTCACTGAGTTCGCAAAACTCACCAAAATTGAAACATTGACATTTTAGGACCGAGAGAGGACACTAGTGACAGAGAAACTCTAAAAGAAGCATAGTTCTTGTACTTTTGGAAAGAAGAAATGGCTCAAAGGTTGGTCAACTAGATTGAAGGATTATATAGAATTTTTGTATAATTCCTCATGTGTGTTGCGTGTTTTGTATTTAGTTTTGATAATGTACATATAAGGATGAAATATGAAATGCTATAATGTATATATTTGGTTTTTATGAAATGAAATGAGGAATTCGGTTTTTAAAATATTGTGACATTTACGTATTAATGATGATGTCATGACTAAGTGATGTGAGTGCTCTAGCATGCCACCCTTGTGGGGTATGTATTCGGATATCACTCAGAATGTCAGGTACGTGTCCTGTGAGAGTGGGGTGTTACACACACTCTCACGTTTTGTGCCTTTCCTTTACCTACACAAAGTGCATTTTTCGTAGGCACTTATTTCCAATTCAAAAACAAGGCATTAATACTATATATTTTGTTTAATCACTCGTGACTCTTGTGTCACATTCGTGACCCCTGCCCAAAATTCATACTTCCCATTGTTCCATAGTTTTCGTATAGCAAACGGTCACATTAGTTTTGAGGTCTTCTAGACGTTTGTTCTCCTATGTCTCTAGTTTCCATAGCATAAAAAATAATTCCATTTCAACTTCTAAATCATGAAATATGTACCAAATATCACAATCTGCTTCAACATATAGACAGTATCAGGTTACCATTTTCACCGGGGAAAGCAAATGTAGTAGCGGATGCACTGAATAGGAAATCGACTATGGCACATATGGAGACAGTGTATCTTCCTTTGTTGAAGGAATTAGCCAAACTCAGAGTGACATTGAGACAAGCTGAATCTGGTTGTATATTGGCTAATTTTAGAGTAAGGCCAGTATTGAAGGAAAAGATTAAGGAGTTGAAGGAAGAAGATGAGTATTTGAGCAGGCTCAAAGAAGAGATAAAAAATGGTAAACCTTCTAAAATAGAGGTACGGGAAGATGGATTGATGGTGATAGGAAGCAGACTATGTATTCCTGATATGCAAGAGTTGAAAGACGAGAATCTTGATGAGGCACATAATGCACCTTATGCAATGCACCCAAGAAGCAGACTATGTATTCCAAAATGGAAATGGGAGAAGATTACAATGGATTTCTTGATGGGATTGCCAAGAACCAGCGAGAAGCATGATGTAATATGGGTGATTGTGGATAGGCTAACCAAGTCCACACATTCCTTGCCCCATTAGACAGACGGATTCCTTGAATGTGTTGGCCAAGAAATACATGGATGAGATAATAAGACTTTATGGGATTCCAAGTTCTATAGTCTCGGATAAAGATCCTAGGTTCACCTCTAGATTTTGGGAAAGCTTACAGGAGACTTTGGGAACTAAGTTGCACTTTAGTACAACTTTCCATCTGCAGACTAATGGACAATCGGAGAGAACGATCTAGACTTTGGAGGCAATGCTGAGAGCTTGTATTATGGATTTTAAAGGCTCATGGGATGATCATTTGCCTTTAATAGAATTTGCTTATAATAATTCCTATCACTTGGGAATTCAGATGGCACCATATGAAGCTTTGTATGGTCAGAGGTGCAGAACTCCTATTTGTTGGGATGAGGAAGGTCAGAGGAGACTTGTAGGACCTGAGTTGGTGCAAGTCACTATTGACAAGATTAAGTTGGTGAAACAAAGACTTAAAGCAGCTCAAGATAGAATGAAGAGCTATATAGATGCACATAGAAAAGAGATGGAATTTGAAGTTGGAGACAGAGTGTTTCTTAGAGCTTCTCCATGGAAAGGGGTTTTGAGATTTGGTAAAAAAGGCAAGCTAAGCCCGAGATATATAGGCCCTTATGAGATTATTGAGAGGATTGGGCCTTTAGCATACAAGTTAGCTTTGCCATCGGAATTATCTAAGATTCACAATGTTTTTCATATGTCGATGTTGAGGAAGTACCAATTAGATCCTTCACATATAGTTCAACCTTCAGAGGTCCCATTAAGGGATGACTTAACATATGAGGAGCAACCATTGGAGATCCTAGATTCGAAGGAAAAGGTTTTGAGAAACAAGGTTGTGAAACTAGTTAAAGTCTTATGGAGAAACCATTCAACAGAGGAGGCAACATGGGAGCCTTTGGAAGCAATGAAAGAGAAGTATCCACATCTCCTCAATGATTCAGGTAAGAATTTCGAGGACAAAATTCTTTTAAGGGAGGAGAGTTCTTGGATCTTGAATTTTTCTAAATTTCTTATGAATTGCTTAAATAGTTATTTATGTTGGTTTATTGGTTTATAAATTTTTATTTTATTTTATTTTAGAATTGGGTCATTTATTAAGTAGGCTTAAATAAAGATTGAAAATTTGATGGGAAGATTGAGACTTAGTTAGAGTTAATGTAGTGTTGAGTGGATGAAAGGGGTTAGAGCCACAAAAGACAAAATAAGGGCAAACTTGGGAGAACAAGGTTAAGGAGGGGCATAATGGGAAGAAAAGGAGTAATAAGTTGTCTTGAAAATTAAGAAGCAAAGTAGAGAATTGTGGAAGCATAAAGAGGGAAAACGTGAGGGAGAAGAGAAGAGAAGAAAAATAAAAAAAGCTAGGGGAAAAGGAAGGAAAAATCGTGGGAAGAAGAAGAAATCAAGGCTTTCAAGGTAATTTCATCATCTTCTTCATGCTTTAGTAAGGAAATAGGTTGTGGTATTGTGAATGAGAAGTTGTAGAGAGAGAAAGGGGTGTTGTGTTGGGAATGCTTGGGGGAAGAAGAAGATGGAGAGATCCATTAGGTTTTGGGGTTTCTAAGCTAGGTTTTGAGTTTTCTAATCTAGATAGACTATAGGTAGGTTAAGTAGGAGCTTGATTAGGGTTAATTGCTTTTGTTGTGATTTTGGAAATTTTGGGGAGATTTCCAATTGAATTGGAATTGAATGAGAATGTTGGTTATATTAGGGAATCAAGGACAACCTATCCAAGAGCAAGAGGAAGGACACAATTGAGTGTGGATTTTCAAGAATTATAAGGTGGGTAATTTATTTATAGTTATTGTGTAATGGGCAAAATGTCTTGTGTGTGTATTGTGTGTTAAAATGACTTGCTTGAAATGTTGTGATGTGAAAATTTCATTATGATGTATGACATTGTGATAAAACCATTGAATTGTATGTATGATTATGTTATGCCATTGAATTGAATCATGGCATTTTGTATAAGAAAAAGCATGAGAAAATGCGATTGTGAATGATTGAATTGAAGCATGAAATTTGATTGTGTTTGGGCGAGAGAGGAACCGTTTCGTAGTCATATACACGTCGACATAAAGCCTTCTCCCAGCTGCCAGCTTGTGGCCCACGAAATTCAAAAAATGGACTCGTTTCGTTCACGGTGTAAACTTTGGTTTCGCCGTTTTGTTTCACGGAACCCTCGAGCTATTTGGTTATGCATTTGCATTTTGACATGTTTAGTTATGGTGCAAATTGTGTGTTATGCTTGGATGATAAACTTCATCAAATGTGATGGTATTTTGAATTATGAAATGTGAATTGAAATTATAAATGTTAAACTCTCATTGCAAAGTGTATGCCTATATGAATATTTACATAGATATGTTTGATTGTGTGGCTCATTGCCAATGGCTATAAATATTTTAGCCACTGAGTTGTGTAGCTCAACCCAATATTTTTCCCACTCCTCAAGTGCAGATTGAGAAGATCAGTGAATCCTTGCAAGGCATTTGGACAATTCCGAGAGAGTTAGCTTTTGTACTAAGTTAGTGCCTAGACTTTTGGATAGCTTTATAAGCATATTGAACATTGAGCATCCAATGTATTTTGTAACTTGTGTTAAGGCTATGATGAAATGCCGATATGTAATTAAAGCTATGTATGAACTTTATTTTTGTTTAGAAATGAGAATGAGAACTTGAGAAGTTTCCTTGTGCATGTGCTTATTTGATCTTGTAGTGTACAATTCATATTTCAAGTTCTCATAGGGATGAAAATTGTGTATTAACTTCAGGAGGAAAACTGGGTTAAATTAGGCTATATTAGACAAAGTGGTCTTCATAACCGTTATAGTTTATCCTCTTAGCTTTCCAACGGTATAAAGTTTGTAAATTTTGGATATCGGAGTTGAGAGATATGACCATTATAAATGATGATGCTGTATGGGAGGTGGTTGGGTCGGCTGAACCGGCCTTACCAGGCCCAGCTCCGGACCCGGATATCGAGTGTCCAACGTCTACGGCCCGTTCGACCCGTCGGGTGTTAGACTCCCATGCAAATACAACGACTCACGTAAAGTCCTAAACCTAGCGGTAACTCCAGGTATATAAGGTACTATTCTTCCCTGATTCAGGTATGAGATTACAACCCTACTTTCTTCTGTTTTCAACAGCCGAAACCTACATAAAAAGACTGATTTGAGCG
>JANIPN010000005.1:17923943-17934164 GCA_027478595.1 Erythroxylum anguifugum
CCTCATCTTTTCTATTCCTAAGAATAGCTATTCTATTCCCCATCTATTCCATTCCTTGAACCAAACAGGCCGTAAGGTGTTATTTAGTAATCAGTAATAAAGAGCCTCAATTTCTTAATTTTACTTATTTAATTACTAAAAGTAGATAAAATAGGAAATAAAAAATTTTAATTTTATATTTTAAGAAAGATGTAAGTATAACCTGAAATCAAATATTAGAAATAACAATTTTCTCCTCTCTTTTTCTTTATGCATTTTTTTTCAACTGACTATTTTTATTTTAATAATTATCTTATTTTATTTTATTAATATTATATCAAGTAGAACAAATTCTTTATATTTCCTACTTTTATTTTTATGAAAAAATCATTCACTATTGTTTAAAAATAAAGAATTTTGATTAATTATTTATAGATTTATATAATAATCAAATATTTAATAAACATTTATATCTCTACTTCTCATATAAATTTACAAGAGTTGCAACAATTACAAGATACATTCCACTGTCATCAGACTATAAATATGACCATCTTAACTACTGCCAAAGGGCTTCACAAAACCAAATTCAACTAATCTTTCAAAAAAAAAAAAATACTGCCACTAATATAGATATAATGGCAGGAAAATAAGTGGCCTTATTCGAAGGAGCATAGAGAACAAGTGATCATTTCATACCACCTCTTTTTGTACATTTTGACTCATCTATAAGAATACCATCAATGATGAAAAGCTAATCACTCTTGCCTCACAAACGGCGACGAACTCATATCGGTACTGTAAAACGAGTCCTCAGCTCCACCATAATATGTATCTTCTTTCTCCTCATCCCATTTGACAACCTCCCTTATGTACTTGAATGCTTCATCAATGGTAACTCGGTCTCTTGCCCTTGCTTGCCATACAAATAGCTTGCGACCCGTAATGGAAGCATAAAGATCTTTGAACTTCATTGCCATGTAGAAGTAAGCCTGTTGCGCTAGTGATTGATTATTGTGATGAGGACGCACTGGACTAAATTCACTGAACCATTCACACTTACTAAGAGGCGACCTGTTGATCTTCTCTTCAAAAAGATCATACTTGTTAAGTATCAATACAAAAGGCGTATCTTTGAAGCAAGGGTGTCTAATCATTGTCTCGAACAGATCCTTGCTTTGCATCATCTTGTTTTGTATCAGTGAACCACTGCCACTGTTCTCAGGTGAAAGCCACATTTGATCATAGTCACTAAGTGCCACACAGAATACTATAACTCGCACATCTTCAAACATTTCCACCCACTTACACCCGTCATTCATTCCCTTAGCATTTAACCTAATAAGTTGGTATCTGACAACAAAAACAGAAGTAGATCAGAAAGCAAATAACAGAGTCATGACACTTATTAAATGCAGCCATAAAAATGAACAGAAATAAGACATGGAATGAAAACTTCAAGGAAATATGTCCCAAAAAAGATCCAATTACCAACAAAAGTGTTAGTATTTGGCAAACTTAGACTCGCAGTCTTTCTGACATTGTTTCGTAGGTTTCAAGTTTCTAGCCCCACATGTACCTAGGTCAAATGAAAGTCCATAACTCATGCTGCATTGTATTTCCCAACAATCTAGTCAAACTACAAAAGGGACCCGAGTTAGGGTCTTGCTGGTTGTCAACTCCACAGTGTGTTTGCAAACATCACAAGTGAATTCCAGCTTTCCATGCCAGTTGTCATAATATCAGTTATGATGAACAAGAAGAGAAAATCACCTGGTCAAAGGAGGTGGAGCAGCTTCAAGATTGTCTGTATAAGTCTCAGACATTGGACTGCGATCATCAAGTGAGAATTCTATGAAAGCCAAACCATTTCCTTGAGTGACTCCTTCTGCATAAAGAATATCACGTTCTGAAGGTTCATAGTCATTGCTTGAGACCTCAACAGCCTAAAAGAAAATATGACCATTAGTCATTCAACATCAAGAGTGCTCATAAGTTTATTTTAAGTTCAGATCAAACACCAATGGAAGCCCAATGTGGGACAAACTGTAACATCTTTCATAGGAAAGTTTGAAATTAATGAGAACTTATGAAAGTAACCAAACTTAAGAAAGTGTCAAGTTTTTTATGAACTAGGAAGGTGATTAAATACCCGGCTTAAGAAATACTCTGAAACATCAGGAAGGAAGTAAAGCTCGTCTTTCCTTTTATAAGTTTCCTGTATGGCAGGATCTTTCCACACCTCCTCAACTAATGGAGCATACTCACGGGTTGCTGCAGGGAAAAATGCATCCAAATCTCCAGTGGCTATAATGTCCAGCAGCCAGTCTGAGAAATGCTTCAACCTTGGGTTGATTGAATAGATACATATGTTAGTTTCAACAGAGTCAACCTCGCCACCTGAAGCAAATTTGTAGTCAAAAACTGTAAGTTGGAGACCCAAGATGTTGCCAATATAAAGAGACCTGCTTCAAATATAAATCTCCCCAATTTCATTGACAAGTACAGACTTTAAACATGCCAAACAAGAGAAGGTTTGGATGTCCATCTCAGAAATCCATCACAAAAATGCACATGCCAAAAATCACACAAAACGGACAGCAACAGATAATATTAGAGCAGAAAAGAACTATGTCTAATAACAGGATCTAAAGATACATCAAATAAATACCTTACCAGGTTCCGAGTTGTGATCTTGAGAATCTATTTCCTTGATTCTAGCCATTGCCTCCTCCTCAAAGCGTTCCTGTCCATCCAACAACATGCTAAGATATCTATATATATTGCTCTGGATCATCAACTTTATATCCTGCAGTTCTTCTGCAGTAAACTTGTTTCCATACAGAAATTTGGCCTGTTGAAAAAAGTACAATAAATTTTAAGGAAACAGCATCTTTGGTTCTAAACATAATTACAGAAGTTTATTACTATTTCTCAAGAATGACAGCAAATTGTGCAAGGCAGGAAGAATGATTAATTTATCATGAATCAATTTATTTTGTTCACTCCTTTTCCATAGCACTGCAATCCAATAACAAATAACCAAAACCCATAGCCCATTTCTAAGATTGGAAAGCTGATAGAAATTCTCTTTTCATGTGCTTAAAGAGCTCTCTCAATGACTGTTTTGAAGTGCTAGAAGAGACAACTGTACTTTTTATGACTATCTAGTTCAGGTTAATTGGCAGTCAAAATTTTATGCGCACAAGATAGCTTTGCTCACAATATGTTCATGAAACTGCTCCAGACAATTGGTTAAGCCAAATTGTCATCAACTGGAATATGGTTGAGCAATAAAGTAGATCTACAAGCAATTGCTGCCTTCAGCAAATGATCCAAGCCAACAAGGATGTACCAAAATGGTAGTAGAAAGAGAGAATGAGAAGACTCGAGAAGAAAGTGGATAAAGAGATTCAAATGTTCACATAGTAAAAGATTCAGTGATCACTATTTATGCAAAAAGCCAATTAGGGAAAAACGGGTAATACAGGCTATGTTCAAGTGGGCAATCAGTTATCTTAACTATAATCCACCCAAACATAAAGATTCACTTTCTATCAAGAGGTTGCATTGGTTAGGCGATCAGCCTTTGGATGCTTGTAAAAATCATCATATCAATGCTGAATCATGACTCAACTCTAAGATCTAACAAAGGAACCTAAATTTAAATGAACATCCATGCAACAAAACTCATCATCATAAGTTGCAACCATATATACAGTGGACATTCTAGCCCAGAGTAATCTCCCACAAACAGTGTTAGAGACCAAAATCTCTAACACTGATTCAGCTCACAACACAGAACACAGAACCTACACTATCAACAATCGCACACACCAACAGCCACAGAACAGCAAACACAGCAGTGATAGAATAAGAACAGAGATGGAATAGAAATGAATCTGGATGAATAAAGATGTATATATGTAACTAGTATTCCCTAGCTAGTCTTCGAGGGCTAGCAATCCTCCACATTAGCTAGCTTCGAGGGCTAGCAACCTCCCAAAACCCATTCCTAAATCATAACCGAATGCCTATCCTCTTCCCCCTAACACCCTTTTATTCTAATCCTGTAACTAACTCTCACGTGATGAGTGACTCATCACTCTCCCTAATTTCCCAGTATACCCTCACATCCCCCTCTCCTAGCTACTGCAATCATATTCCTCTTCTTGCTATACCTCTACTGAAAACTAATCTCAACAGACAGCAACAGTGTGGACCTCATATTTCCCAAATCTCCAATTATGCTCACAAATCCAAATACATAGCAGGTTTTGGCATAAGAGTGGTTTGACATATTAACATGTTCTGGGGACACCATGCTGCAAGCCTGACATATGAATAATATAATCAAATTGAAAAAAAGAAGAAAACATTAAAAAAATAAATCCATCTAGCAAGAAAGATAAGGAATTTATGAGAGCGTTCTGCAATACTGACTCATGATAGGATTATATATGTATGGCACCTACAAGGATTTATATACAGCCCAAAAAAAGTAATAACAAGTACAAAAATCTATTCCTCTTGCAAAATATAAGCATGCTCCAACTAGATCAACAAACTCTTCCTTCTCATAAGCATCCCACACCCAAATATATATATATATATCAAAGTATCAATTAGCATAAACAAAATGGCACACTGCATATGTACATCATCTACCTGCATAAAAACAACACGTCAAATTAGAACACCAAAACAAGGGAAAACCTGCTTGAAGATGGTGCTGGTTCCAGAGCCTTGAGGACCAATTAAAAGGAGTTTCTGTGCTTTTTTCTGTTCTAGATAGTTTGGAACCGCAGTATAGTTGCTAGCTTCATCTCTCTGCACATGAGGTTGACCATGCGGCACAGGCAGTGAAAACAGTGTACAGACAAACCGTGTTGATGCCTGTCTAGCAAAAATCAAATCCAGAAGGTTTTCATATAGGATCAATTTCTATCAGCACTCAAAATCTTTGCAGTGAGTTTGCAAATATATACCTTTTCCCAAATGTTTCCTCTGATATTATTCTGGCCTTCCTCTTCATAACGCCCATCATCATAAACCCAAAAATGAGTATCACGTGGACACTGCACCCTTGCTAGCTGAAAACATCCCAAACCAGTTTAGTGTCATAGGCTATAAACAGAGTGATAGTCAAAGCAAAAGGGCCAAAATTCACAGGGACATTATGATGGATAGTGAAGTCAAAAGTACAGTCTGTTAGAGCAATAATTTATTCAGTAAAAACATAAAAATCTAAATACGCCATTATTTGGTATGCAAACCCATTGCAACCAAAAGATGACAAGCTAATATCAAAAGCAAACGGCTTGATCTCTACTCTCATGAGACATCTTAGGCAAGTAACTTTTGTCAAAGTAGGCTGGAAGTCTCTGTTAGAGACCAAAATCTCTAACACAACTCAGTCACAAAACAGAGTCCTGCACAGCCACAATCGCACACACTAACAGCCACAGAACAGCAACACAGCAGTGATATAAAAGAATAGAGATGAGATAGAGATGAATATCGGTAACTAGGTATATTGATATGCTAGACTTCGAGGGCTAGCATCCTCCACAGTAGCTAATCTTCGAGGGTTAGCTAACCTCCCTACAATAACCAATCACTAAATCATATTTGAATGTCCATCCTCTTCCCCCTAACACCCTTTTATTCTAATCCTGTAACTAACTCTCACGTGATGAGTGACTCATCACTCTCCCTAATTTCCCATTATACCCTCACATCCCCCTCACCTAGCTACTGCAATCGTATTCCTCCTCTTGCTATACCTCTACTGAAAACTAGTCTCAACAGTCTCACATGCATATACAGAAGAACAAAGCAGAAGTTCTAAATGAAACAGATGAGAGTGTCAGCATCTTCCTCAACATCAACACTCAGACAATGTACACAGATGATCAAATATTTGGATAGCATCCCTAAGACTTCTGCATAATCATAAAAGCATCAGACAGCAAGAAGGAAATAATTGTTTGCAGAAGTTTGACAGATCTTTTGCGGACCATTAAATTTGCTCTTTTTCTTATTGAAGCAAATCAAAGTTGCCTATTAATGACAGTAAAAAAATAAAATGATGAAGCATGAACAGACACGTCACCACTTCATAGAGAAAGTCAAACTCAGCAAATGATCATGAGGACAATAATAAAACATAAGCCACAGGACGAGTAAAAGCAATCGAACAAATCAGAAAAAAATAAAGGCTTCTTTTTCGTAAAGAGTAGCCCATAAACATTCACCGCCAAAGGATAGTCACTTTCTTAAAGATTGACTCGTGCACCGCAGATGAGGAAAGTAATGCAAGTTAACAATTGCACCACAAATTACTATTTAATGCTGGCAAACATGGGTTCTTATCCTTCTCTTGTAGACACGTTTAACTCATAATTTAATTCTTTACTTTTTCAAAAAAAAACTGACAAACAAGGGAAATTAACTAAGTTCTGGTGACATATACAGTCTTGGATTAGTTTGAATCTAATGTTCACTGAGCTAACTATCAGTATATCCAATGTCATGCAAGACAAGACAGGATCGATAGGGCCAATAACAGTAGAATAGATGACAGAATTGAATTACAAATGAAACAACTAGGACTCAGTAAACCTGCCAAATCCAAGTTTCCTTTAGAGTTCCACAAACATGACGTGAACAAATTCTTTTTAACGAATTCAAGAAGATATCCATAGGAGAAAAGGATTACAAACAAATCGACCTGAACAAACTCAATTACAGATCCAAAACACTTAACAGATTCTGTTAATCCATTGAATAGAAAGAGATCTTTGACCAACCAAAAAGCCATTGTTGTGCTCATGTTGCCAATTCAGCCTAACCAATTTCACCACAGCAAGAGAAGAAAAGCTAAGCAACACTAGGTCAAAATTCAAGTACTTACTTTTAGTACCCTGAGTTCAAGCTTAGTAATCTCTCGGCCATTAATGTAAACTTCAGTATTCCCACTGCTTGCATCAGGGCTCAGTTTTCCAGAGAAATTTAAGTTGGAACTAATGATTCTGTCTGGTTTTTCTCCCTCCTGTAAAGTGAGCCAAGTTACTATGTTTAAAGTACTCTCTACATTAACTACTCCATTTTGAAAAACAACACAAAACTAAGTCCTAGAGAAACTTATTGACATTCTGCATGTTAAGTACCAACTCACCTTTCCCCAAAAACCAGACTCTTTATCGTACCAATATCTGCCAGGCTTCAATTTCTGTGGAGGCAATGGACAACCAAGCAATTCTGCCATTTCTTCTGGCTTCAGAGGCAATCCATTCACAATTAGCTGCTCTGGCCGAAGCTGATTAGCAGAACATTCCTTCTCCGCTTTCATAATTTGCTTAACTTCCAAAGGACTGAGCAAATGGGATAAAACCCTGGAATGTCTTCCCAACTTCAACCGCTTTGACTCGTCTATGGGTTGACTAATGCATGTAACACACTTGCGGCCTTCAGGCATTGATCCCATTGCCCTCAGGACACAATTGCCACAATACTTAGCATCACAAACCAGGCAAGACTCTTTGGTTTCCCATTTCCCTTTCCCACACCTGTAACAAAGTCTGCTCCTTCTCTTCTTTTCTTTTGAAACCCCAACATACTCCGGATAAACTGGCTTCTGCAAATCTAAATCTTTCCTGTCAGATCTATCAACAGTATTAAATGTCACAACTGACACTCTTTTCACTTCATTGCCCACTGATTTCGAATGATTACTAGGAAGATTGTGGACTGAACCAGGAGATGCTGAAGCTGAGGCAGAAAAAAAATCAGGGTTTTGCAATACAGAAACAACTGATTCCGAGCTTGTTGATCCCCTAGGACTTTGAGTTGGTGAACTTGTCACGCCAGCTATGCGAGACACTGGTATGGGTATTGGCTCAACAACAACAGGACCAAAACTTCCAACAGATCTATGTGATTCCGAGAGGGGCTCTGCTGTTGGGATTGAATGTGAATTTACATCCAGAGGTTCAACTTTAGGGACTTCGTAAGACACCGGTGGGCCTTCATACTCCAAAGCTATGGAGTAATCAAGTTCAGCCTCATTCTCGGGGAGAGAAGCTCCTGGAGGGAGCATCTTTTGCACCAACTTTCTCCAGGTCTCTCCTTCGCTTTGCTCCATTTCCACCACAGCAACCAAATAACCAGACGCTCAATCACAGGGTCAAACTAACTACTCAGAACTAGTCGCATCCGAAATAGAAAGGTCATGAGCACTATAAGATTCAATGTAAAGGACCCTAAACAAACTGAAGTGGCGACCTTCGGAAGATACCCTAGGCATGAGATTGCAACTGAAACCAGGAATGTTCAACCTAGAAGCCGCAATCAACAGTCGTACACCTTCGTTCACCCTTTCAAAGCCTTCACATTTGAATAAATAACTTACGACCGATCCAGAATTCCATCCTGAAAAGAAATTAAGCCAAATTCAATCATTTGTCCATAGGGCAAGTGGGAACAGATCACCTGTTCCATAATTGCTGTCTCAAGTTGCCACTAGAGATTGAATACATCAGAGTCAAACAAGACATATCCAAGCCGAAAAATACCGAATTCCGCCCTTTAAGAGTCCAAGCAAGACTTTTCAGCTACTACAACAAATACCCACAAAAAGGGTAATCTAAATTAAATCAAGTTACAGTCAAAATCATATAACCCAAGTTCAATCACAAATTATTATGAGCATTTGGTTAAACAAAACCCATATGAGTCAAAAATTACAAACGAAAACCCTATAAATATTAGAACCAAAGACCAATTCAATCAGAAGACATCCAGCCGCAAAGAGAGAACTTTGACAAATAATAAAGCCTTGAAATTTCTAAAGAACAGAAAGAGAAAAGGAAACAAAATGCACATTTCAACACGTACGTATGTATAGAGAGAGAGAACAGAGGGAAAGGGACAGAAATGCTTAAGAAAACTAAGAGAAAGAACTACTTTGCTTTCAGAGCTTTCTCTTCTACGTGCGTTGAGGAACCAAAAAGGAAAAACTGAAAAGCGTTTAGAAGAAGAGCGCTCAAAGTTTGTCCTCTTTTTTTTGCGCGAGAGAGAGAGAGGGGGACAGGCCAAATGTAACCAAAATTTTCAGAGGTAGAAGGAGAGTAGGACCCACTATTTGGTTTTGCTGTTGTAAGCTTTGTCTTCTTCACTCACTCTTCCCCTGTAATCTTTTGCAGGTGATGATGGGGTGAGTATGTGCTTGAGTCAATCCACGCGCTAGCGTCCGAAAGTGCGTTCGGCAAGGTAGCACTTACTACAGCGGACGATCAACAAATATGTTTCCGTATTTTTTACTTTTATGATCACGCTCATTGTAGGCGCGTGATTCCTGTTTTTCCTTTTCAAGTGGATTATTGGGAGTAGGTGAAGCTGTGTACTTTATGTTGGCCAACGCTTCATCTTTTTATATTTTATTACATGTACAAACATCATATCAATATCAATGATGCCTGATATCTGACTTTTAGATCCAACGGCGAGAAGTAGATAAATTGCAAACACTTTTGGCATTAGTTAGACAAACTTCAACTTTAAATTTAATCGAATTGAAGACACTTTTACTTAAAACGAGATGTTTTTAAGGAGGAATTTTAAAAAGAGGCATGTACTTTGTGAAAGACAAAGCTCTTATCTTAAATTTTAAATAACTGCATATATGAGGATAGTTCAAATTTGCAATCTCACTTAAATCAGGAGAACCCCTTACTAACTCACATGTACCTTGAAGTTGAGATAAGATGTTTTTAATCAAATAAAAATGTTAACTTTGATGGATATTGCATATTGATAATATTTTATATTTTATCAATCATAAAGAGATTCAACTCTTTATGAATCATTTTAATAACATTTCAATTTGAAATATTATTGATGAAAAATTACATTTAAGATTATTTTTAAAATTTTCTTTTACAAAAAAAATTATTTTTATTAAAAATATAAAGTAAATTATGGACAATCTCAAACAAAGAAAGTTTGCCTAAAATAATTAGGAAAAATTACTAACGCTAAGATAATCAAGTTAACACAACAATTGTCTCATATAACTTATTGCATCTTAAATTATTTATTGGATTCTAATATATTTATGTTGTGTTTTGGGTACAGCGGAAAGGAAAATTAACATTAAAAAAATATTTATTAAATTATTTAGTAATGTAAGACACCTTTATTTTCATACCTATAAAGATATTCATACAACTATTAAGTCTG
>JANIPN010000005.1:17955194-17967838 GCA_027478595.1 Erythroxylum anguifugum
GTATTATAATCGAAAGAAAACTGTGGAATGAGAATGTTCACACATAAAATAATGGATTAGAGCTTGAAGTTTCAAACCCCATGTTCTAGAGAAGCTGGATTAGTCCATGTTTCGGTTTAAAATTAAATGCAAGTTTGAATTTTATCTTGGTCGTACACTGAAATACCAATAATGGAGCCTAATGGCACTTGAGTTGCATGGTGTGATTGAAAATGAGGTCCCAACGCCTTGCTGAAAAGGTGTTTTGACTCGTACCAATACTTTATGTCACTCGTATTTCTCTCCCACCTAATTAAATAGTTTATCGATATATAATGTATGAGTCATAATATGTCTTTTGCTTTGGAATTTAAAGAAAATAAAGATGACGCTTCATTTAATTCACTATATAAGTACAATTCAAGGATTCATTTATTTATTACACAATGCAATAAGACTTTATATCATTATCAAATTCGCACAAATACACTCAAACTCGGAGGCTCTCTTATGTGGTAAATTTATATTTAAAACAACCAAGTATATTTGTTAAATACATAATTAAGTTAGTTACTACAACGACCAATGATAATGACATTGGTTAAGCAATGCATACCCATAAAAAATATATGGGGATATCAAAAAATGATATCGAGTAAACTACCCTAATTTCAAAGTAATATAGAATGCATGATTTCCTTTAATTCATGCATCTTTAAATGTCAACAAACAAGTTTCAATATTACCACTTCCTCCCCCTTTTATCAATATTATTAAGGTTATATGATGTGTAAAACAACTATAAGCATTAAATGGTAAAACTAAATAACTTTTCTCTTTTCCTTTTTAAAAATTCCATCATATGAGCAAAGTATACATGTCAAGTGCTTGTCAAAGAATTAAACATTTTTTAAAAAGCTCATATACCAATTAGAAAATCAATACATATTTCTCCTCCCCGATACATGCTACAACGTTTCCTCCCTTTAAATATATATATCACGTAAATATACTCAAACATTATCAATGTGAAAATAAGTAGTTACCTCTCCTTATATATCACTAACAATTATCTTCTTTACTTTCTCACTTGGTTCAATAATTAGACTTTTGATATCAATTTTCTTATTTGAAATATGTGGGGGCACTTAATGATTTGAAATACGTGAATAGTTTCTTTTGTCATTTTATTTCCCGTGTAAGGGGAAAAAATAATTTACAAGATAAAGAAGTTAATATATTCTAGGTACTTGCATAAACTTAAGTCATTTTGTTTAGCTCTTAAACCTTTTCCAATTCATATTCTTTTATATTTACTTACTAATTATTAATTTAAAAATTAATATCTATTGATATATCCATAATTACCATTATAATAGTATCTCACATAAAAAGATTTAAGTTACATGAATCATGTGAGTAAGACCAATGATAATTTGACAAATATGTTTTTGTTTTAGGTCTTTTTTGAATGTATTAATGGATGGTTGTTTTATATATGTGGATATGAAACTTTACTTTCGTGACTATAAGACTTATCATATAAATTGGTAAACACACTTCTTTGATAGAAATATGATCTATGATGAATATGGGCTCATGTAATGCATTTTAACAAATGTTGAGGCTTGTTACAATAATGAGCAATAAAAGATTGTTGCATACCTCTTTGAAGTCATATTGTATAAAAGTTATACCTATTCTTACTTTGAATGTCCTGTCCTGTAATTCTAGATTTAGCACTGTAGAAAAAAGCACAACATTTCCTTTAGCTTAAGACCTACAAGATGATGCATAAGCATTAAAATTTTCATACATATAACTGGATATTATGTGCTCGTGTGATGGTTTAAGCATGATCTCATCATGTAAATGCTTTTCCATCACAAAAAATTATCTTAGAATTGGATGGTACACTTCCATAAGTGAAACCAACTTCATAATTGTCATTAGAATTTTTTTAGATTCTAAGCATATATTCTAGTTTTTCACTTCTTAAAGTGAACTTAGCTAATGAAATTGTAAGAACAATTGATTTCCATCTTAAATGTCTCATTCTCATGTAATAAATTATGCTCATTGTCCTCGAAAACAATGCCACTATTAAATTATATCATGTCATCTATTTTACATTTCAATTTCTTATTCTCAATCATTCACATATCTAAAAGTTTTTGAGCCTTTTTACACATACAAAATAATTTCTTCCTTTTCATACTCGTTGTTTTTAGGCACTCATGAGCTCTTTATAAGACAAATTATCACCATTATCATCGTAATCAATATCATAAAGAGGGTTTGAACTACATAACTTATCATTCTTATATAAAGTATATATACTTCACTCCATTTCAGATTCTTCAATCTTTGAATTGCTTGTATTGTCCAAGGAGATCTTTGCTGCCTTCTTTATCTTGTGATTTTCTTTCTCCTTCTTAATTCTTTCTTTCTTTGACACTATATTTCTTGATTTATTAGTGTCATCATATGTAATTTAAATTGCGTGTCAAATATCATAAGCATTTTCATAAATTGACACTATTTAGTACATTTTTATCAAATAAACTAAGAAGAACATGCATTGTCTTGTAATTCAATGTGTTAAATCTCTTATCATTAGCATCCTACACAATTTTCTCTATAATATCCCATAATTCAAAATTGTTAGCTATACAAAAGTTTTTATTATAATTTTCAAATGCAAGTAATCATTTTTGTTGAGAAATAAATAAATATTAATATATAGACCCTCTTCACTAAAACAAAATATATAATATTCTATAATAATTTTTACCAAAATTTCGATGAGAATTTTTTTTTGATAAAACAGAGGAATATATTAGAAAGAAAAAATATGTACAAAAAGTTCATTTACAAGTGCCCCTGGAGGCACAACAAGCGAAAATAAACAACTTAACACAAGCTAGGCAAGTTGAACCAAGGCAGGAAAGAAAAACGGACAGTCAAAATTAATACACTGGGAGCTCCACGGAATCAAAGCATCTAAAAAACCAAGTGAAATGCGAACGATGATCAGTAGCCCAGAAGAATCAAACCAAAGGAGAAGGTTGCTCATGGACTCCCCGGGCACCGAAATGGTCAAGGAAGGCTACCACCACGTAGGGAGTATGTTAAACTACCGGGGATACTAAGGCAGGCAAGCCTTGCCAAAGAATCCCGCATGTTGCTACCTGGACAAAACGGAACAAACAACCTGTAAAATAGAAAGCCTAAAAATAAAATTACCTCCTTTTGGTGTATAGGCTGAGAAGTTCCCTAACGAAGGAGATCACTCTGAGAGACTCTCTCTCTTCCACTATAGCTTCATTCTTGAAGGTTTGAACATTACGTTCGGTCCATATATGGTAAATTGTAACAGAAAGCAAAAGAGGGAAGTGGAGGATGTTTTTGTTTAAATTTTATGTCTTCAAAAAAATGAATGAATAATTTGTCTATACTAATATCTATTTATATCAAATTCATACAAAGAAATTAGAAAACAATTTTAATAATAATTAAAGGAATTAACAAAAACAGAGATAAAACTAATTTATAAAGGCTTGACTAAATAAACCTTACCTTACATAAACTCTTTAACCTCTAATTAAAATTTTCACTACATGTCTTCTTTTAATGGAAGAGGAGGAACCTTTTACACAAAATTTTCTTTACCGCTATTTAAGAAGAACACTTACAATTGTCTTCCTTTGCCATAGATGAAAAGGAACCCTTATAATTACCTTCCTTTGCCCTATATGAAAATGAATACTTTATAATATCAAATGCTTACTCAATTGGTCTTACAAATTTCATACACAACTAAATAACTCCTTTTGAAAACATAGTTTACTAAAAGGCTCATATCAGTCTCACAGTACACTCAAACGTATCTCAATAGTTTTTTAATACTCTCTCTAGTGCCAATAATCCTTCTTATAAATTATATGCAGTCTATTTATGCTTAAATTAACAAAATACACCTGTTGTAGACATAAACTATAACAAATAGTAATAGTGACATCGTTCAACTAAAGTGTGATACTGATTAATCATTGTATCAACTATTGACGTAGCTAGATGGGCCCCCAATTTTTTTTAAAAATAAATATTATATATAGATATATATATATATATATAAATGAAGTTATTTGGGAGTTGGGCTCTCCTAAAATTTAAAAAATTAAACATTGGGCCCTCCTACCTTACATGTCTGGCTCCGTCCATGGTATCAACCAATGTTGCTGTAGAAACTTACCTTACGTACAATATCTTTCTTTTAAAGGCATTGGTTGACTACTATGTTATAACGAGAGATTAATATATGTCAAGAATGTGAAAATCGGCCTAGAACCTTAATATAGATCGACCTAAAATCAAACCTCCTAAAACAAGTTTTCCAAAAAAGTTTCAATATGCTATTTCAAATGTTCCCCAAATGCATTTTGACACATTAAAAAGGTTTTCTTTAAATTCAAATCAATTTCTTTTTTAATTATGAAAATATTTATGTATTATGTAGATTAAAAAAAAGATCATGTAATGTTTGAGCCTCTAGATAATTGAATTAAAGAAAATAAAGTTACAGGAAAGATTATAATTATTTGTTACATATTAAAGTGCTTGATTGTTCTTTTTTCTTAGTTCTTCATTTGCATTTCTTTAAAATAAAAAAAATATCACGTAAACATAGTTAATGAAACCTTGACGATTTCGTCAACTGAAGGGCTATTTTAAATGGTTTTTAAAACATTAAAATATTTTTGTACATTGCGAAATGTGCATATCTAATACAACTCAAGGGTTAGACTATTAATAACATAACCAAAATTCCCCATTAAAAAATTTAAGGAGATTAGAAAAATTAGAATTTTTAGGTTATTTTTTAAAAATTAATTATTTAACATTTATCTCATGGTAATAAAAATATTTAAAAGATATTCATTTACGAATTTTTTTATCAAATTATCGTAAAAAAATTCACTATTAATTTATAGTAATCATACAGATTCAATGGTCAATTATATAATATATTATTAAAATAATTTAATATTGCAAAAATTATAAGTAATTTAAAAAAAAGTACAACAAAAGAGTTTGTATCTTTTTTGGTTTTAATATTCCTAGTAAAAAAAGGTCTTTTTATTAATTTCATGTGAATGTCAATTTCGCCCTTTGTATGCATAAGTTTCCTGGAATTGGGCCATCATATTGGATTCCATGAACCTGCTTCAGCCTACAGTCTCTGAGCAAATCTATACTTTCAATCTTTCCAAATTTTATTCCGATATGGCCTATGGGTCCTTTCCTTGGAAGATCTAGTGGCCATTAAACTTGAAGGAGATCCCCAAAACATTATCCTATCCAGAATCTACACGTCCCATAATCTGACAACCACTTTATCCAACTCCAAACTCTCCAACTGCTCTTATGGATCACATTCAAGCCCCGTCTGCCTCAGGAGGACTTTCACTCACTTTCTATCACCACCTTCCATTTCTTACAAATTCTTCTGTAAATTCTCTCTCTAATCATTTACTACTTCCGCTTTTAAGCCCTCAGCATTGCTTTGATGGATGATTTAGTCTCAAAAGGATGAAATCTTTCAAGCATACATGGCAACTTTACCGAAATGTGGCAGCCTTGATCGCCTATGCCATGATGTGGGTGGCACGATGATCGGGACATCAGTCCTTCACCAACCCTATATTCTTTCGCCGCCAGAAGATCAACCTCAAACCACGGAATTGAATTTGAGCCTGAAGGTAAAGGAACAAGAATGCTTGTTGCTTTTAAGAAGATGCAAGAACATGGAAGAATTGAAACAAACCCATGCACAAGTTCTAAAGTGGGGATTCCATCAGAGCTCTTACTGTGCAAGCAATCTTTTAACTATTTGTGCTCTCTCAAACTCGGGCAGCATGGACTATGCATGCAAAATTTTCAGACAGATAGATGAGCCTGGTACTTATGAATTCAATATCATGTTCAGAGGTTATGTTAGGGATTTCAGAATGGAGAGTGCACTATTTCTTTACTATGAGATGAGCGAGAGAGGGATTGAACCGAATAAGTTTACGTATCCTGTTCTTCTTAAGGCTTGTGCAAGGTTAAGTGCTCTAGAGGAAGGTATGCAATTTCATGCGCATGCTCTTAAGCTTGGATTTGAAGATGATTTATTTGTGCAGAATAGCTTAATTAGCATGTATGGTAAGTGTGGAAAGATAGAATCTTCATCTGCTGTTTTTGAGCATATGGATCAAAGGGATGTTGCCTCTTGGAGTGGTATTATTGCAGCCCATAATAGTCTAGGAATGTGGGGTGAGTGCTTAAATCTATACATGAATATGACGAGTGAAGGATTGTGTAGGGCAGAAGAGAGTACTTTTGTCACAGCACTCTCTGCTTGTTCTCATCTGGGTGCTCTTGATTATGGAAGAATAGTCCATGGTTCACTGTTGAGGAACATCAGTGAACTCAATGTAATAGTTCAAACTTCCTTAATAGACATGTATATAAAATGTGATTGTATAGATAAAGGGATGTGTCTCTTTGAAAGAATGGTGGAGAAGAACCAGTTGTCATATGGTGTGATGATCTCAGGGCTTGCGATGCACGGGCGAAGTAGGGAGGCCCTAAGGGTATTCTCTGAATTACTTGAAGAAGGATTGGAGGTAGATGACGTTATTTATGTGGGTGTGTTAAGTGCTTGTAGTCGTGCTGGCCTTGTTGATGAGGGTCACCACTATTTCGGTAGGATGAAATTTGAGCATTGTATAGAACCCACAATTCAACACTATGGATGCATGGTGGATCTAATGGGCAGAGCAGGTATGCTAACTGAGGCCTTAGATCTTATCAGAAGCATGCCTATTGAGCCAAATGAAGTCATCTGGCGAAGTCTCGTTAGTGCTTGTAAAGTGCATCAGAACTTGGAAATTGGGGAGATTGCAGCCAAGAGCTTGAAACAATTGAACTCAGATAATCCTAGTGATTATGTGATCCTATCCAACATGTATGCTAAAGCTGGCAAATGGGAGAATGTAGCAAGGATTCGAACAGAGTGGTGTTATAAAGCATCCACTCAAACACCTGGATTCAGTTTAGTTGAGGTGAAAAGGAAAGTTTACAAGTTTGTTTCACAGGACATGTCACATGCCAACTTTCAAGACATTTACGAGATGATTCACCAGATGGAATGGCAATTGAAATTTGAAGGTTATTCGCCAGATACATCACAGGTACTGCTTAATGTAGATGAAGAAGAGAAGAAGCAGATATTGAAAGCTCATAGTCAAAAGTTAGCCATTGCTTTTGCACTGATAAAAACATCACAGGGCACACCCATTAGAATATCTAGGAACCTCAGGATGTGTAATGACTGCCACACGTACACCAAGTTTATGTCTGTGATCTATCAAAGAGAAATCACTGTAAGAGAACGCAATCTCTTCCATCATTTTAAAGATGGAGCTTGCTCTTGTAGAGACTATTGGTAATTCAATTATTTTTATATTATGGAGGTTCTGATTCTTTTAAAGCTTCCTATATTCCAATGGCTTTGGAAGAACATTTCCCTGCTTTTTCGTGGCACAGATGTGTTTAGTTGCTGATAATATGTCACAATTGCTATCTGAACTTTGCAGGAACTGCTTGACCATTTCTCTGGTCTAGCTGAATTGAACCACAAAGTCCTCATGATTCTGTCAACGATTTGTTAACTTCAATGACTTCATCCTAAACACCATAACCCTCTCATATTGGTTTTGGAAATGCGATTGATTTACTTGTATGGAATCAATAAATCTGATGCGCTTATTTTCAAGGAACTTTACAGTATGAACCAGTTTCTGTCTACACCCCTCATTCCAATGATACCAACCAGTTTCTGTTTCTGAACGAGATGGGAGTTCACAATAAACTAGAGGGATGTTCTTACTGTCCACAGCTTTTGATGCATTAATCTCTCCCTTTTAACTGTGAGTAGATCACATATCGCACAGAAGTTGCACATTAAAACGTACGAACATCAAAGGTAATAGAAACTCGCCAGCTCCTGGAACCGCAGCCAAAAAAACTCCTCCCACATTCATGGGGGCATCCAGAAGTTTAGTATATGATTCTGGCTCTATTTGCAGATTGGAAAAATCAAAAGAGAATTAAAAAATGATAATCCTGTTATAAACCTTAATACAGCTTGCAAAGCAAATAAATCCTGTCGACAAAAAGGAGTAGAAAAACTAAGACTTCATTTCAACAATTACCTATGATGAAGACAAATTCTTGCAGGTATTAGTTAATAAAACAGGAAAAGAAGTCCCCTTCTGCTAAGACGTTTACGTATACCTTAACCATTTTGCAACTAATCGAAATTGGCATGTAACTGAGAAATAAGCATAATTAGTTTTTTTTCATTAAATTACTTACAGTATCTCATTTGCTTTTTTGAATGAAAATATGCAAGACTTTATGCATTTTGAAAGTCATGTAAGCTTTTGAGCATAAGAGCAACTCATCACATTTATTGTCGTATACTTTTCTTTGTAGTGTATTATCAAACATAGCTTGTTTGTGCTGCAACTAGCTTTTAAATATATTTTGATATCATATTTTTGGTGAATTTATACATGGAGATGATAGTGGCACTTAGATATAACCATTTTTGACTTTAAAAAACCTAACTTAATTTTTATCCCTAGAGAGCCAATTTGAGTCTTGACCTTTCTTTTCTTACACACTAACTTTATTACATGCCACCTTTTTTTGTCAATGTCCTTAATAATTTTAAGCCCACAAATTAAAAGAATTGTATAAAGCTTATTTGCATATGATTTTGATTGTTTTCACGAAAAGTAAATCAGTTGGTTTAAGTTGACTATTTTGATTTTTCAGTTTTTATATAATGGAGGAGAAGTATAATTAAAAAAAAAAGCAATCTCCTCTTTGATGTTCTTATTAAAAAATAAAAAGAAAAAAAGAAAAATAAAAAAATGATGAGGTGATTGAAAGGATACTATTTGAATTAAGTCAATTTTTGAACTAATTTGAGTTAAAAATTATATAGATACGTTTGTATCATTTCCTTCAATTTATTTAACCTGTTTGGCCATACCTTTACCTAAGTCAAGTTATAACCCTTATTAAGTTCCTTTGATTTTTGCATTAAATTCATTTTTATTAATGGTGGAGATATGGGTCATAAGTAAGCTTATATAAATAACTTGCTATGCTTTAATTTAAGAGCTTAATAAACCCAAAACACTTCGAGTGTATAAAGTGAATTTTTTGAGAAAGTGTCAAGTCTTGTCTCATTTGACCTATATTAGAGATATTACGGATATGTATGAAGGTGTAAAGACTATAGTAAGGATGATAGGAGGAGATATAGAGTATTTTTCTATTGATATTGTATTGCACCAAAGCTTTTCATTGAGCTCTTTTTTATTTGTAGTAGTGATGGATATGCTCACCAAGAACATACAAGGTGAGGTGCCTTGGTGTTTTATTTGCTAATGATATTGTTTTATTGGATGGGACAAAAGAGGGTGTCAATGTCTAGCTAGAACTTTAGAGGGATACATTAGAGTCGAAGGGTTTTTAATTGAGTAGGGCTAAGATTAAGTGCTTAGAGTACAACTTTTCGGGTGGCTTTCGATGTGGAAGTAAAGATTGGATCAAAAGTTATACCACATAAAGAGTATTTTAAGTATCTAAGATCTATCATCCAAAGCAATGGAGAGATCAATGAGGACATTGTTCACCATATCAGATCAAGGTGGCTTAAATGAAGAAGTGGATTAAGAGTTTTATGTGAAAAAAAAATACCACTTAAGCTCAAAGGTAAATTCTATCGTATAGCGATTAGGTTGGCAGTGCTCTATAGGAGCATAATGTTAGCCCATTAAATAGGTGCATAGTCATAAGTTAATGGTGGCGGAGATAAGGATGGTTTATTAGATGTGCAACCTTACAAGAAGAGATAAGTTTAGGAATGTAATGGTAAGAAACAATTTTTTGTGATTGATGGAAATGAAAATTGTTTATGTATGTTTTGTGATTGTTGAAAATGAATTTTTTTTATATATGTTTTGTGTAATTATACATGTTGAATAATTGAATTGTTAGTTTTTGACTTATAGTGAATTATGTTTGATGATATTGAATTATGTATAATGTAATAATATAAAATGAGTTATATTATATAAGATGGACATGCATATTCATCATCATCATCATCGTCATCACCACCACACCTAGTCTGAAGTCCTGCAATAAAGTAGGGTCTGGAAAGGTCTAATAGTACGCAGCCTTACCCCTACATAGTAGAGAGGCTGTTTCCGATAAAGCCAAATGCAGATGTGACAATAAAAGAGTGATGTAGGTTAAAGAGTAAATAAGTAAAAACTGGCACGCTAAATAATTATGTAAATAAAATTACAATAAATACATAAATAAAAAATAAAATAAAATAAAACTAAATGATATACCTGATGGTGACCAGAACTGCTAGTACTTTACACGCTGCAAAGACTGGCTCTTCTTGTCGCTAGTTACGTTAGGGGTCTTCGTTGAGAGACCCTAAGGATATGACAATCCTACTGTTTTAGACGACTTCGCAGGATCTTTCCTTACTACACCTGACTTGAAAAACCAAGTTGAAGGTCCGAAAGTCTTGTCCAAAACTTATAACTAGCAAAGGCAGAACAGACATTAGGTTGGACTTCCTACGCAGTAACTATGTGCCGCGAGGACTTCAAGGGTATCCTTTACCTTTATTAGATCTCGCCAGATTTTTCTATTTCTAGTTACTACCTCAGTAAGGGCTAATTTTGACATATCTTTCTTGATAACTTCCCTCCAGTTTTTGTAAGACCTCCATTTTCTCCTCTTTTAGTCACCAAGGGTTATTTTCTTACAACATCATACTGAAGCATCAGAGGGCCTCCTGTACATATGCCCAAACCACCTAAGTTTTGTCTCTCTCAACTTGTCAGCAATACTGGCCACCTATAGTCTGTCTCTCACCACACGATTCCAGACCCTATCTCTTTTAGTAATGTCACACATCCACCTAAGCATACGCATTTCCGATACCAACAACTGTCTTGTATGTCTACATTTAGTAGGCCAACACTCTATCCCATATAACATGGTTGGATATGCATATTGTGTAATGAAATTATGTGTTATTTATTTTGATATATTCATTAATTTATTTTTAGATATAAATATAAGAAAGTTCAAGTACTCCTGATCAACTTACTTAAGGAAGATACAATGATCCAACTTAGGCTCATACTGCATTTATTCTTAGTATGAGGAACCATACTATTTGCTTCTCAATCTTATTATTATCAACCTATGATGGATGAAATTGCCTCTTATGGTCCGGGATACAAAGGCCCTTCGATTGATGACTTAAGAGGTAAAGTTTTAAGTTGTTCTATTTTGAAATTAAAAGTTATTTGGCAGAAAGAGAAGTGAATTGGTCTACTTATGGATGTTCATTCATGTGTGATGGTTGGACAAATAGGAGACAAAAGCCTATTATTAATTTTTTTAGTTTATTCTACAAATGACTCTATGTTTTTGAAATCTATTAATGCATCTGGCTTTATTAGCAATACTGAAACTTTGTTTGCGATATTTGATGAAGTTGTGAATGAAGTAGGGACAGAAAACATTGCTCAGTTTATTACTGACAATGATTCCGCTTATAAAGCGGCGGGAAAAGGTTGCAAAATAAGTATAATTATTTTTCTTGGACTCTTTGTGTTGCACATTGCATTGACCTAATGCTGGAGAATATAAGAGATCCTAGGTATTTTCCTGTTATTGATGAGACTATGCAAAAAGCTAAAAAAGTGACCAAGTCTATAATCATGCATGAGTATTGAATTTAATGAGAAAAGAATTTACCAATAGTAGGAATTTGTGTTATCCTGTTGTGACGAGATTTGCAACAAATTTCTTATCACTTCAGTTTTTTGTTACGATGAAGAAAGAGTTAAGATAAATGTTGACAAGTGAAAAGTGTATTCCATTTCAGCATGCTATGTCTAATGTTGGAGTGGAGTTTTGTAGAATTATATTGGAAGATAAAGAATTTTGGTCTCAATGCCAATTTGTTATTCGAATTTGTGAGCCTTTGGTGAGGGTGATTCACTTGACTGATAGTGAAGAAAAGCCAACTGTTAGCCCCGAATTTTTTTATATTTATTTTTATGATCAATTAAGCATGATTAGATTAAGTAAGTCGTATTAGCCTTAATTAAATTGAAATTAATCAAGTATGTAGCATTAATTAAGTTAGCATGTGACATTTAATATGTTAGTTGGATTTAATGTGTTAGTTGAAATAAATGAGTTAGATGGAGGCCTAATGTGTTAGTTGGGCTTGAATAAGAATTTGGGCCTAAGTTATGTTAGTAAGAAAGAAAAGAAGAAGAAATAAGAGAAGAAGAAAGTTGGGCTAAAGGCTTGTTGGGCTTAAGTTAAGTTAGAAGTATAAAAGGAAGAAATAAAAGAAGATTGGTGCCTTGCATTTGGAGTGAGCACCGAAAATTGAAGGGAGAAAAGAGAGGAGAGTCGTGCGTGGAGAAGAAAAGAGAAGAAAAGAGAAATGGTTGCTAGGGTTTGTGATTTCCAAGAGTTTAAGAGATAGTTTG
>JANIPN010000005.1:17972305-17982465 GCA_027478595.1 Erythroxylum anguifugum
GCAAATTTCCCATGTTCTGAGTTGCATGCCTTCGCGGGCGCGAAAGAGGAGGGACCCTTTTGAGCTTAAACTACCAGATTAAGTTGTCAGCCGGTCCCGGGAGTGGGCCATCAGCCAGGGCTCACTATCCGGACCAGTCGGGCCTCGGGTTCGGGGTCCGACACCAACGATGGGTATTTTTTATGCCATGAAAAAAGCGATGGAAGCAATCAAGGTCAATATGAAACATAGGTCTTCTTTGTACACACCATATCTTTCAATCATTAATGAGAGAAGGGAAAGACAACTTTCTTCTCCATTATTTACAGCTGGGTCAAATCCTAGTGTCAATTTTAAACTGGATCTTATTAAGCAAGTTAAAGTTAATAGAGGAATGCTTTTAATTATTACAACAATTGTTAGCATTGACATCATGCAAAACCTCTTAAGCTCACAAATGGAGTTTTATAAGTTGTCTTATGGGATTTTGGAATGTTAATTGCTATTCGACAAAGAGGAAAACTTTCTCTAAGTATTAGTTGTTTCATTTTTCTTATTTGTTGAAATTAATTATCAATTTATTTTGTTTATAATGCTACTTTTGTTATCTTACAACTTACAGTTTTTTGGTGGGATCAATTCAGAAATAGTATTCCATAATTGAAAAGGTTTGCAATTCAGATTTAAGTCAATGTGAGAGTGCAACAGGTTATGAATAAAACTGGAGCACATTTGAATATATCCACTCCAAGAAAAGAAATAGATTGAAGCATCAGAGATTGAATAGCTTAGTATTTGTTTGCTACAATTTATAACTTCGAGAAAGGTATGTTATTATCATTATTAATTTCGATATAATTTTCTAATAATTAAAATTTATTGTTTACTAGGAGTCTTAATAGTACAAGTAGTTCAACTGATTCAATTTCCATTAATAATATTAATCTTTTGGCAGATTAGGTTTTTGAAGAACTGAATTTAGTATATGTTAATGACTTCGAAGATAATATTGGATAGGAAAGCATTGACATGTCATTTGGTGCATTAAATTTGAATGATAATGATAATGAAGCTCCTTTAATGAGGATTTTGTAGCAAATGATAACTGAGATCAGTGTAGTTATAGCGGGTATCCTCTGTAGACGATTGAATTTCGTTCCAAGTTTTTGCTTTTTCTCATCTTTTAATTTTACTTATATTTGATGTATATGTTAAATTCTATATATATAATGTAATTGTAAATGTTTTTGCTTCAAGTTTAACTTCTAATTGATTATTTCCTCCTTACGAACTTTTATTGTAAATTATAATTCTTTAAGAGTTAAAGATATTGATTATTCTTTTTATTGGATGTTTTCATTTAATTATTATTTATTATATGAAAAAATAGTATTATTGTAATATTTTAAATACTTTATATTATTCTTAATTTTATATTTGTCTGATGATGATTGCTTTTTTTCATATTAATTGTGGTTATTATTTATATGTTAAATATTATTGTTATTTTATATTAATTGTAATTATTTTTTATTATTATGATTTTGGAAGATATTATTGATGTATACTTATAAAATATACAGTATAATATGCCAATAAATTATTTTACAAATTTAAAAAAATTAAGAAACTGTTTCATAAATTTACAAAATTACATGAAATGATATCAGATATTAACCGAGTTTAGATTCTTTGTCTAATATTATGGTGTCTTACTGTGTTCAATAAATTTCAGCTATTTATTTATGTGGAATCCGCATGGAACCTGCGTGAGTTTCACAAAATAAATGGTTGAGATTTCATAAGACAGAATAAGATAGAGTAAAACTGGACATAGAATTTGATTTGGTATTTAACCATACATGCTAAAATCTAATCCAATACTTAATGCGATATGTTATTCGCAGCTTTGATTTCAAATGCAATTCCATCTCTACGCCGATCTACCGCACAAACAACACTTCCAGAAACACGGTGAATAATCGAAGTTTCTCAAGTGAAGCAACGAATCGGCACTTATAGTTTGATCTGCATGCAAAGATTTCAAGGTCAACCTTTATAAGCTATTCCAGTGTAGTATATCTCTTTTTTTTTTTTTTTGGGTTCTTATATCAAAGATGTCGTCTTGAAAGTTCCTTCTTTTTCTTTCCAATTGCAGGTCTCATTTGTTGAAGCAGTAGTCTGAGATATGCAGAAACTGGGTGATTTTAAGCTACCCCAGTTCTTCAATTACCCGCCATACTTCACGTATTCTCCTCGCCCACTTTTGCTATTGATTTTGTTTGGAAATAGTTTAGTTTCCCCTTTTCTGTTGCTAGGAGTCGTTCTTTTATATTTATGGTTGATGGTCGTGAAAGTTCAGTCTTTTCATAGATCCTGAAATGCTATATTATTGCTTGTTGCACTTGTTTCCTGGTTCTGATTGCTCTTTGTTGCTGCGATTCTCTCTGCTCATTTCTTCCTTTCTGGGTTTTACTCACAAGTTTGCAGCCTGTAAGGGACACTCGAGAGAAGCAGGTACAGCTGTGGAAGGAACTTATCCTTGATTATTGTAAAACTCAGAAGATATATACTATTGGTCTTGAAGAGAATTTCCCTCTTTTCTCGAATCCTGTAATTGAAAGTAAGCCCGAAAACTAATATGTTTCACTTTCTAATATCGTTCGCTGTGTAGTTCATTCTTTTTTCTCGAATTCATGGTAATGCCATTATACTTAGAAAGCCCTGCGTTATTCCCCCTCTTTGAGTGTTATGAGTAATGAGATGCAGGCTTAGAAAGAAATGTCTCCGAATAGAATATTATATTAACAATTTCCAATGTCTACACAACTTGATGTATCTGATCTAAATGAGCTAATGAGCTACAAATGGAGTTGTGATTTTTCTCATTTTAGAAAAGTTTCTTGCTCGATTCATATCAATAGTAGGTAAATAGATATTAACTGATCATAATCAGATCAATGAATAGAGCACGATTTTATTTTGATTTTCTGAGCGAGAAGATTTTCTTTTGATTCCTGAAATTCTCCCCTTATTTGTTTAGTTCTGATCAGGCTTTCTAGGTGCTGTTCCTCTTTCATTTAAGAAAATGTACCAAAAGTTTCAAGATTGGGTAGAGTTTGATAAAAATAGTTTGTTTTCTGATACTTTTAGATATATTTTTTAATCCATGTTCTACTTTTTTGTAATCAACTTGAGAAACTGGTCTGGCTTACATTTACTGGTCTGTCTATAGAATGCCTAAAGTCCACTGTTTGGCAACCAAGGGATTCCTGTTGGTCATTACGGGGCGTAAAAGGTGTATTAACTGTCAGTTAATACTTGCTATGAAAGCCAGAGAAAGTATTACTTATCATTGAAAATTTCTTCACAGATTCACAGTCTGTGGTCTGTTAGAACTCTGGAACCAAACAAATTATTTTCATTTTGTTCCAATTATTGAAGGCACAGAAGGACTGGGGCCAAAGAAAGCTTCAAGGTGAAGAAGACAAGCAGGAGTTCCTTATAGAGGATCTCCTCTATGTGGAGTTAAACATAGTTGTAATGGAAGAGATAACTTGAAGGGAAAACTGATAGTTTTGATAGAGGAGCTTGTAATCTTGTATTCAACATGAAGGGATATATCTGATAGAAAATTTTAAAGTAAGAAAGCTTCTGAGTTCAATTTACTCTGCCCTACTTCAGTTCCAGCTTTGTGTAGTGTTCTTTCTATAGCATTCAAATGCTGGATCACCTCAGTGGTTTTATGGTTCCGAAATTGATTTGACAAAGATCAAGTTTTAGGGCTTTTTCAAAGAGTTTACTTTGGTCATCTTTGGTAGAGGGTGATCAATACCATTCCCATGTCAAACTAATAAATTTCTTTAAGTTGACGTGGTATTTGCCTGTGTTTTGAATGGATTCCATTAGAAGTGTAGAGGAGCTCAGCGTGTGGATGCAAATCCTTTTATATATATATTTCAGATTTCGTACAAAATAATCGATTACGTGCTGAGTGGGTTATCTAGAACTGATTGACATTGCTTCTGTGTAAACCTTTGGTGAAAGATTCTAATAACTTGTGGGATCTGAATTTTATTTTGCACAAATGCTGGACTTCCTCACCTTTTTTTGTTTGCACTGGAAACCTCATGTTTATGTTGCTGTATAACTAAATAATTCGTGATCAGTAAATGAAAGAGCTGTTTGTTGATAAGATCCAATAGTTGTTGTTTTCTTTCCTCTGACATTCCATTTCATTGTACTGAGGTGCCATCACCAAGCTAAATGGTCCATATAAATTTAATTCCTTTGCAATTTGTGCAATCGGCTTTTTTTTTATATATGGGATGTATGACATTTAAATGCATGGTGCAGGATCTCTCAATAATGAAGCCAGGGAAACATTTCTGTCAGCGTTAGTTTCTGAAGGTTAGTTTAAATCTTGCTGGCTTGGACATCTCTTGTTCTTGTGACTTATTTGTCATATTTATCCAGCTAGAGATTCTATAGCAAATGTTAATTGAGTAGGTAATCTGTGCTCGTAGGTCGTGCAGAATGGCTTGACAAAGGCCATAAGAAATGCCTGATTCTTTGGCACAGGATTCAGGATTGGGCTGAAATTATTTTACAGTTTGTGAGTCAATTGTGCTGTTGATAAGAAACCCCGCACGTTTTGTATTTTCTTTAATGAACTCAACATATTTTACCAGGTGAAAGATTATGGCTTGGAGGATGGTGTTATGACTATTGAGGATATACGATTGGGGATTGAATCTCGTGGAACAGGTACTTCAATCTTGCATCAATCAGATTCTGGAAACCATGTTATTGGATTGTAAACTGTTGCAATTTTTTACTGGGTATGGATAATAAAATTAGTTTAATGCAAATGTTTATCTCAGTGGAATTTTGATATTTTGAGTGCCCAATTTTCACTTCCCAATTTGTGAGGATAACGCGGGTAATGCATTGGCTATGGAAAATGATGCATCTGTGATTATTTTGGTCTCTGGTCCCACCTGAGTTTTTGAAGCATTCTCATAGATCTCCTTTTAGGTAATTATTTGCATGATAAATAACTTGGATTTATCTAATAGACAAGTTTGAGGCCTTTATCTCCAAAATTCTTTGTTCAATGTTTTAATGTGATGCTACATAAGAATGATCTCCAGATGCATGCATCTTTATATGGGTGCACATCCACGCTACTCTATACATGTGCAGCATTATGTTATAAGTAAATGCTGACTATTTTGTTATATCATCTGGTTATCCCTAGCTCCTCCTGCCCCACCTCAAGCCTCCAAAGGAAAATTCCTTTCTCATTAAAAATTTGCATGAATTTTTCTTTCTTTTCTCAAATTCTGTATTATGTGTGCTCTACAGCTGCGACTCCACTTTTTGTTCTTCGAAATATCTTCGATAAAAGCTTGACAGTGGACATGGTTAGTAATGATGGAATGAGTGAGAGAAATAATGGTTTGAAATCTGTTTGGTCATCTGCTGATGTAGTGATGCTTATTTGTGTAACCTCAAAATTTTGATGATTGTAGTCATTATGAATTTCTTGTTCCCCCATCTCTAGTATCATTGAGTTAGAGATTCTTCTCCAAAATCTTTATCTTACAGATGCTCCTGTGCATCTTTTGCTCAAAGCTTTCTTGGTACCATTACCTGTCTATTCTAAAATTGTATACATCTCAATTGTCTGTTTGCTAAATCTCAGAGTTGCATGGGGTAGACCGCACAATTCTGACCAGGGCATTGAAAATACTCGAAAACAAAGGGAAGGCTGCTATTTTTAAGGGAACTTCAACAGATGATGAAGGAGTGAAGTTCTCTGTGTAAATTATGAAGATTCTGTTCAATTGTCACTTGCCATTCACCATACTTCAAATGTAGGCAAGATATTGCTGCTTGCTGTTGTTTCCTTCTTATCTTGATTGATGAGTTATTGTTGAAGTCAAATGCATTTACATTGATTCAATGTAATCACCTATCAGTTTACCTTTGTTGTATGGTCGCCAAAAGTTACTTCCCGTGCTTACTAGTCTTTAACTTTGTTGACAATTACCTTCCACGTCACAGACATCATGTAAAATCAGTTCACCATATTACTGGATCATTTAAACTTGAACCCAAGGGTTTAATGTATAATGTTTAATGCTGATTCCCCCTTCTTAGGTTAACAAATGACTTCTTGATCAAATGAAGCTCCTTGATAGCATCCTGAATATCCATTCTTTCTACTGGCAATTCAGCAGAGCAAATGACTCCTACTCTAAGTATTGATGCCATAATCTGCGGAATATTGTTCCTGGAACTGTCACCTGACTCTCCTTCCTCTTGTAATGAGAGTTGAGGATCAATTACTCTCATAACCTGCTCAGGAACAGCCATCTTGACATAAACATGTAGGCTAAGGATGTCAGTGAACATGCTGTCAGTAGGTCTTTTTCCTGTAAACAACTCTAGCAGCAGAATCCCAAAGCTATAAACATCTCCTTGTTTTGATGCCTTTGTACCAACACCATATTCTGCAGGATCATAACAATCAGACAAATGGCTTCTTAATCATCTTCCAAGACAAGTTTAATTCTTTTTTTTGGCTGGAACATTGTTTTTTAAAGAGTGAAAATCACTACCTGGAGCTGCATAACCAACAGTTCCTTTAATCCCACTTGAACTTGTATGTGGCTGAGAAGATGTGCTTCCCGGGGGTAATAACAACCTCGCAAGCCCGAAATCGCTTACATGGGCAGTAAGGTCATCGTCAAGAAGTATGTTGCTGGGCTTCAAGTCACAATGGATAACTGGTTCGTGGCAATGATGATGAAGGTAATCTAAAGCTGTAGCCACATCAATGGCTACGTTTAGTCTCTGAATCAAGTTCATAATTCTAGGTTCGTGAAGCTGATCATTAACTGAGATTGGGTGCAACCAAGTGTCTAGACTTCCTTTTGGCATGAACTCATATATCAAGGCTTTGAAGTCCTCGCCTTTGAAATTTATGCTCGAGCAGGCTGATATGATCTTTACAAGATTTCGGTGCCGAACATTCCTCAGAGCTTCACATTCAGCTATGAAACTCTTGTTGGCTCCTCTTTCATGAAGATGGAATACTTTGACAGCAACAACTCTTTCCTCTTCACGGTAGATAATTCCTTTGTAGACAGATCCGTAGCTTCCTTCACCGAGCAGATTTGCTGAAGAGAACCCGTCAGTTGCTTGTAGTAGTTCGGCGTAGCTAACTTCCATATGCAGATTCCCAAATGGTAAGGCAGAATCACGAACCTGTTTGGTCTTCCTTCTCCAATAAAAGAAAGCGAAAAAGCAGGCTGATAACGGGATGGCACAGATTATAGCAACAAGAATAAAAATTTTAAGCTTGTGTTGTTTCTGGGGCGCTTCTTTAGGACAAGGTGGTAGCTGCAGTGATGCAAGTCCTCCACACAAGTAGTCATTTCCGATAACTGAAAAGTTACTACTGTTGGCAAAGATACCATCAGTTGGAACTTCACCGTAGAAATTATTGAAAGAAAGATTGAGAGAATATATGTATTGCAGCTTAGTTAGGAAACTAGGAATCTGTCCGGACAAGTTGTTGCTAGAAAGATCAAGAAAAAGAACGTTTCGTAAGTTGCTTAGAGAGGAAGGAACGCTTCCATGGAAAGAGTTACTGGACAAGTTGATGTAAATCAGCATCTTACAATTACCAAGAAAACTTGGGATCTCTCCTGACAATTTATTGCCATCCAGGTACAAGGACCATATATTTAGCAGACTCCCAACTTCTGCTGGCACTGGCCCTGTAAATCTATTCCGAGATAAGTAAAGACCAGTCATGACTGATGCAGAACCTCTGAGTACTTCTCCAGGTATTGTGCCATTAAGCATATTTTGTGAGAGGTCCAAGGCGAGTAGTTTTGTACAATTAATCAATGAAGCAGGTATGCTTCCTTCTAGGGAATTTCCCCATAAGTTCAAAATACTAATATAAGTGATGTTGCCCAAGGAAGATGGGATGTTCCCTGAGAATGAATTGTTGTATAGATGAAGTTCTTGCAACTTGGTAAGTCTTCCGATTGAATCAGGAATGTTGCCAGTGAGAATGTTGTCAGATAACCCAAGGTAGATGAGGTTAATGAGATTTTCAATGCTCCCAGGGATTTTACCGGTTATGTAGTTCTCTCGGAGGCCAAGGAATGCGAGTTTTGAGGAGAGGTTTGCTACTGAATTAGGGAATTCATCCCTGAAGCCATTGCCAACCACGAGTAGCAGTTTGAGTTTGGTACAATTGGTTAAGGACATGATGAATCCCAGGTCACCAGTACCATTTTCACTTCCGAGACGATTGTAAGAGATTTGTAAGTACTCTAATTCATAAAGAGTTCCAATGTTCAGAGGCACCCTTCCTGAAAAATAGTTTGTAGAGAAGTCTATGTTTATGAGTCTTGAAGCATTCACAATTGTGGATGGGATGGGACCAAAAAATTGGTTGGAATCAATATTTATCTGCTCGAGATTTGGAAAATTGAGTCCAAAATCGAGTGGCAGCTGATCAGACAACGAGTTGTTAGCTAGAAAAAACGTTAACATGGATGATAGATTGTAAAGAGAGTAAGGTACTGCACCAGACAGACTGTTGGTAGCCAAATTCAAGTATTGTAAGCTGGCAAGCGACCCTAGCTCTACAGGAATAGACCCTCCAATTTTGTTGTACTGCAGAGAAAGATTTGTCAGTGTTGTAAGGTTTCCCAGTGAAGGTGGGATTACTCCACTAAACTGATTACTTGAAAGATCCAAAACAAGAAGCTTAGACAGAGAGCTGATCTCTGCCGGGATTTCTCCAGAAAAGTGGTTTGTAAACATTCTAATATGTCGAAGATCGGAGCAATTGGATAGACTGGCAGGAATGCGACTCTCAAAGAAGTTATTACCAAGAAGAAGATCACGCAACCGAAAAAGGTTGCCAATCTCCTGAGGCAAAGGGCCACGAAATTTGTTCCCTGTCAGATTGATCACTCTGAGGAAGGAGAGGTTTCCGATGAATGGAGACAACGTGCCTTCCAGGCTTAGTGATGGCAAGTTCAAAATGGTCACTCTTTTATGTCGACGACCACAACTAATTCCTTTCCATTGGCAAAAATGGAGAGAATTATTCCATGATTTCAGGACTTCAAAAGGATCACCATGGATTTCACCTTTAAAGGATACCAAAGCAAATTGGTCTGTGTCATTGGTACGAGGGACAATGATGGCTGTTGCAGTAAATGAGGAGTTTATACCAAACAAACCACATAACAGAAGGAATAGATATGTGGAGAGTGGTTTCGCATGAATGACAACAATGTGTTTCATCTGCATCTTCTTCTTAGGGGGTAAAGAATTGGGTAATTGTATTAGTTTGAGCTTTCAGGCTGAGATATATAGAGATGGTTCGACGTTCATGCGGTTTTTTTAATTGGATATTCCACTTGAACAAACTAATGAAATTATATTTGGTTCTGAAAAACAGAATCAGGTCAAGAATGAACCTTAGGTAGAATTTGACAATTTATTGATATTGTTGTTATTATTTTGTAAAACAATTTTATGACTAAGGGTCTGTTTGGTTGGATGTTAATTAATGAAATATAATTGAATATAACGTAATGGAACGGAAGTTTATAATGGAATAAAATTTAATATAATGAAAAGTTATTTAGGACGAATGGAAGAGTTCATAATATAATGTAATGAAATGTTGTTTGGAAGATGAATGAAATTAAATGTATTGTAATGTATAGTAAATGTCTATTATATCTTTATCTAACATTCTCACGCAACCTAAAACTGAAAATGTAAAAATACCTGTAGCTTTAGCACAGTACTTTCTCGTTCTTCAAAAAAAAAAAAAAAAAACAGCAAAAATCTGTAACTTACGAAAAATAAGTCACAATCGTGACAAACAATTAAAGTTATAGTTGTGACTTGAACAATAATTTTTTTTTTATATTTTTCATTTTTCATTAATAAAAATTTTATTATTTTATTATTAATTATATACAATTTATTATTAATTTCATAAATATATCATTATTAATTATTTAATAAAATTTATTATATTAAATATTATTATATTCTATTTGATTTATATTTATATTTTTATTTATATAGAAATATATTTGTGACTTACCAACAACATGTGACGTCAGTGT
>JANIPN010000005.1:17982577-17992886 GCA_027478595.1 Erythroxylum anguifugum
GTTATTAGGGTAGGGTAAGAGATAATTGGTATCATGAAAAATTATTGAGGGTCTGTTAGGTAATTTATATATATTAGTTAATATTCCATTTTAAATCTCCCCAATTAGAGGTTTACTATTTTCACTGTTTAGAATGAAATGAAACGTAACATAAAACCTTCCACTTCTATCTTCTTCCATTCTATTCTATTATAAAACTTTCTTCTAAATGATGAAATTATATTACGTTCCATCCCATTCTATTATAAAACTCTCGGCCAAACACACCCAAAGGAAAACCTATTTGTAGCATCTCTTCGAAGCAACGACTGTGGACTTGATCATAAACAAAGAAAGACATTTTTTAATACGACTATTTTAAGTACTCTTGTATGCTTTGTGCATAGGTGAGGAGTTGTATTCCGCACGAAATTTGAGGCTTTCAAATTGGAAGGAAGGATATGAATGACGAAGACCAGCTCAAAAAGAAGTATGGAATTCAAATCTCAATAGCGTTAGCAGCCATGACAAGGTGTAAACACCTTTTTAAAGATTGCCGTTCAAAGTCAATGACTTTCTGCGATTACTTTAAACGATAAACAGATATAAGAACTCCATTACTACGTGGTTTGTAGCATTTTTATACTTGCTTGGGACTCCGCCAAATATAAAAACTTTCTTATGTACTAAAAGAAGATATTTAAATACTCTGTTCGATTATTTTTAGGAATGAAGCGTTTTCAGTCGTAAGCTTGGACTGTAAAACAGTTTCACCATGTTCTACTTCATTTCTTAGTGACCCAAGTTAATCAAACGTCTTTCTAGTTTCTACTGGAAAGAAGTTTGGGATGTCATAATAAATTCCGTAATCCCCTTTTCTTATAACCTGGAAGAGGTGTGTATTCAAACATCTTTCAGTTTCAGGATTGTGAAACTTGTCAGGATACCAAGTGAACTCTACAAATGAGTATTATATGAGCATGCACTCACTAGGTTAGGCAAGACTGCTGAATGGTGGACTGTAATTTGTAAAAGGAAATAAGATAACAAGGAAGTATTGAGAAATGTTCAATGCATGTTTTTCTCGAAATTGTTCCAATTCAATCACAAATTTTCGGAGAACCATAGATTGATAGATTTCATTTTTAAAATGAGTATTTACTAGTAAGATCAATATGAATTGCCACCTGAATCTCAAAACAAGCTAGTAAAACAAAAACCCACTTGCTGAATTGGAAGACAACGAGTTGGAAGTTGAAAAGATTATGAGACTATATGGGCATTACAAAGATCATATCTGTGCTTCAAAATTTGACAAAAGTAAGAATTTCCAGAAAATAAGTTCAACCAAAATATAAAATGAGTATGCACATGCACTGCGCTCACAATTTTTGCGCTTTGGGACTATGATGCATTGCCATAAAAGTTTTTAGTTATGATTAGCGTTCCATTTCCTAACTTCATCCCTGAATCAAAGTTGAGATATTCATCTTCTTCCAGTTGACCCACATACTTTAACACAGATGGTTCTTTCCATTAAAAAGAAAAGGCAAGGAATTGAAACTTTTGACACTCCGTAGGCATTATAAGCATCAAATCTGTGCTGCAAATTTTCTAACAAGTGACGAATTTCATGAAGACTTCACGGTTGCTTGATGAATCAAAAGCAAATGACTTTTCCCACAATTATCAAAAATAAATGATGAGCCAGCATTGTATTCACAAGTTCTTGATTCAGATTAAATTGTGTTTTCCACCTTCAGCCCTGAATCAAAGTTGAGCTATATAAAAAGGCCAATATGTATCTGATACCCTATTTGTATATCACATAAGATAATCTGAAGGAAGTGAAGCGGGATCAAGTTCCCAACAATCTTTTAAAAGAACAGGGACCTCATCTCCAGAGAGCTTTCTTGAAGGAATCTGATGTGAAATTAACTGTACCTCGCCTTTCTCAAACCAGCTAATAGCATGGCATCCTATCTCACGTCTCTTGAAGACAGCCTTGAATCCATCAACCTTCTCAAGGTAAGCCATGCTTAGACCATTTATCTCACTGTACGTGGTTAAGAACACAACAATGTCATAGCATCGGTTATTGCTTGCAGTCTGATTTCCAACATCAGTTCCAAAGGCTGCTTCATTATAAACAGCCCACACTGAACCCTTCTTCGGAAAAATTCGATAGACCTCTCTTGCTGCCCTTTCACACTCTACAATGTGAGAGAATATACCCAAAGATTTAACGGTTGTCTTCCTAGCAACCTTAAACCTTCCACAAGAAACATTATAACCCATTTTTTCCCAACCAATCACCTTCTGATCCGCATTACTTTGAAGATCTAACCAACCCAGTGTCACCTCAAAGGGATTTACTGAAATAACTTCATCAATCAAACCATAATGCCTTGGCATCCCATCGTCATCATCATACACAGCCCACACTTGCCCTTTTCTGAAACTTCTCTCCACTCTATCTCTGCCAAAGTCACAGAAATCTGAATCCACCACAGCCATAATTTCCACATTTCTTTTCCTAGAACCACCTTGCTTCTTGCTTTTCAAACTTAAACCATTAATTGAAGCACCATGCTTTTCAATTTCCACAATCACACCCTTCTTCAATGTGGCCCTTGCCTTAGCTTTCAAATTGCCACTCTTATTTGAAGCTCCAATTTTCTGATTCTCTGAGGCCTTGTTCGTCTTCAAGACTTTACATTTATCATTCTCCTTCTCCTTCTGAAACACATTATTGGGCTTCTCCTTTTCCTTATCCTTCTCTTCAGAAACATCCTTGAGATTCTTCTCCTGCACCTGCTCCTTCTCCTCCTGAACTACATCCTTGGGCTTCGCCTTCGCCTTATCCTTTGTTTGAGTCACATCCTTGTGCTTCTCCTCCTTTTGAACCCCAGCCATAACCTTCTCCTTCAACTTTTCCTTCTCTTGATGAGCCTTTTTCTTTGCTTCCAACTGCATTTGAGCTAGCGTCATCGTTTCCTCTCCAAATTTCACCCTCTTTGGCTTTGATGTCTCCAACATCTCACCAACAGAACTAACTTTTCTCCTAAGACCCAGACTCCTTACTCTTCCACCACTCCATTCTGTTGTCCTACTCCCTACCCCTTCCACACTTGTATTTCTTACTCCCCAACCACCAACTTCACCATTGCCCACTTTCCTCCTAAAACTCACACAACTCATTTTCTCACCACTGCCCATTTTTTCTGTCGTTTCCTCACCAATTTTCCTGCCACTATCAACTATTCCCCTTTCCGCTTGTGACACGAAATCTCCCATCATTTTAGCACCACTCAACTCTGCTTCCCTGTCCAACCTCTCACTCCTAATCACATCTCTAACCCCTTTATCCTCCTTATGCCCTTCATCCACCTCCACAGCCTCAAAACTCTTTTTACAACTAGGACAGACCAAATTATGCCCCAAATACTTCCTTTCAAACTGATGCAAAAGCCTACACCTTGAACAAGCAGTCCAAAACGTCTCCACAACAGCATTCTCACTATCCCGCTCCTCCTGAATCCTAATCCTCAACTTCATATCATACTCTTTCCTCCTAATTTTGTCAGAAAGCAATCTAAAGCCCTCACCCACGAGCTTAAACGCATCTTCACAACCCAAGGATGGGTTTTTATCAGGGTGCAATACTAAAGCCAACTTCTTGTATTGTTTCTTAATCGTGTTTATGTGAGAGAAGGGCTCTACCTGAAGAATCTTGTACCAGTCGGTTAAGCCCTGGTGGGGTTGGGCTGCGACACGAAGAATCTTGAAGGCGGTGAGCATTGAGCAGATGCCGTCGAGGTTTGGATGGAGATGGTAGGCTTTCTTGGCGTGCTTGACGGCTGATTTGAGGTTTGAGCTTCTGAATTTGGCTTCAGCGATAGCTTTGAGACGAACAGCTTCTTTTACGTGGTCAGAGTGTTCTTCCATTTTCTGGAAGAGTTGTTGGTAATGGCTGAAACAAGGAACACAGAGAAAACAGAAGAGGAGTACTGCATCTAACAGATACACAATGACGCACCAGATGCTGTGACATTACTTTAAACAATCTACTAAATCGAATAAAAATCTACAGCAACAAAGTAAAAATTTACACTTACAAACATGGATAAGGATACCCGTCCGTACCGGCGGCCTTAAATATTGATTGGTATTTTTTTTTATTTTTTTTTGGGTATTGGCTAGTATCGACAACATTGGAACATACCGGTCAGTAATGTGAATTTCAAAAAGATGGAGGACCAATTTGTAAATTTAAAAAATTTAACCCTAAGACCCGAAGAGGCAATCCAAAAATCCGAAGTAAGTGATTTAGTTTTGTGATTGTTTTTTTTTCCTGATTTCGAATTTTTCATGCTTAATTACAATTTTCATTGTGATAGATTGGAATTGCTAATTGGAATTGTGAATGTTGGATGATGGATTTGGGAATTGATTGGATTGGAATTGTTTATTGCGTGTATCTGAAATTCTGAATTGGTTGGGTGTATCTAAATTAGTTGGAAGTTGGATATTAGAATTGAATTGTTGAATGCTCAATTGCTCGTGCTCACGGTATTGTTTTGTATTTTGTCATTTGTCATCTAAATATTGGAAATTGTTGTATATTAGTCACGGTGATGACTAATGAATGAGTTTTTCTGTTTAGTTGTTCATGGTTTGATTATGTTTTGTCATTTGTAATCTGAAAATTGAAAATAGAATTCAGTCACGATGATGACTAATAAATGAGTTGTTTCACTTATTTGGTTGTTTTGTTTGGTTATAAGGAATAACTTTTGATGATTTAATACTATTAAAGAAGTTGAAATATTTTGAAGGTTATTATTTTTGTATCTGATAATGTCAATCAATTTTAACTTTATTAACAATTTCTTCGTATATAATAACAACGTACCCAAATTATCAATAGTTATGTCTAAGTTACAAGAGCTTTGGGATCAGTTGGTACTAAGAGATCATATTTGGCCTAATGCCCAAGTTGTCACTATATAAATGAGTTTAAGTCCATCTGTAGCCCTTTCTTCATCGAGGATCTATAATGAGCCTTGAGATTAGAATTAAAGAACTAATTATGAAAGAGACCCGACTTAACACCCTTTAAATGAAGAGATATATTCCATCTATTGAGGTTGTTTTTGCAACTAAGACCTCTTATTATCAGACTTCTACTTATTAAATTTCAACTAAAAAAAAAGTATTTTACAACTACTATAAAAAGAGTAGTCATTACATCTCTAAATGTAATCCAAACAAGGTAAATCTTTTAAGTTTTATCAGTCTATTGCCAATTAGTGCATGTAATAGGTGATATATCCACATCTCTTATCCTTGAAAAATCTTTATGCCCTTCTACAATAACTTTAACCAAATTTTGGTGATATTTCCTTTTCTGTTTTAAATGTCATATCAGGTTCTTCCTCTTCATAATACCTTGCTTCTTGTAATCACATAACCTCTTATATATTTCAGAACGAAATATAGAATGGTGTATATAATATTATGGTTTGTTAAAAATGAGATTCAAAGCTTTAAATAAAGAAAAAAACATTTCCAAAGAAGCTATATCCTTCAACTTGATCCTCATGTTATGAATATATCTTTAAACTTGATCATCATGTTATGAATATGTGTATGAACAATGTATAAGATATGTCATTCATTATTTGACAATTATGTAAATCATATCATACCCTTCAACTTGATCCTCTTTTTGAAACTTTGAATTGAAATTGTTGGAAATTATTGGAAATCGAAATTGTTTATGTATGATTTGTGAAAGTTGGAAATAGAAATTGTTGAAAATTGTTAGAAATGGAAATTGGTTTATGAATGTATTTTGATTGTTAGAAATGGAAATGGAAATTGTTGGAAATGGAAATGGAAATGGAATTATGAATGTTTTGTGATTGTTGGAATTGGAAATTGTTGGAAATGGAAACGAAATTATGAATGTTTTGTAATTGTTAGAAATGGAAATTGTTGAAAATAGTTGGAAATGGAATTGGAAATTGTTAGAAATTGAAATAGAATTATGAATGTTTTGTGATTGTTAGAAATGAAAATTGTTGAAAATTTTTGAGAATGGAATTGAAAATTGTTGAAAATTGTTGGAAATGAAATAGGAAATGATTGGAAATAGAAATGGAATTATGAATGTTTCGTGATTGCTGGAAATGGAAATTGTTGAAAATTGTTAGAAATGGAAATTGGTTTATGAATGTATTGTGATAATTGGAAATAGAATTGGAAATTGTTGGAAATGGAAATAGAATTATGAATGTTTTGTGATTGTTGGAATTGGAAATTGTTGAAAATGGAAATAGAATTATGAATGTTTTGTGATTATTGGTATTGGAAATTGTTGAAAATTGTTGGAAATGGAATTGGAAATTATTGGAAATGGAAATGGAAATTGAATTATGAATGTTTTACGATTGTTGGAAATAGAAATTGATGGAAATTGTTGAAAATGGAAATCGATGATGTATGTTTTATGTTATTATATATGTTGAATGTTTTGAACTGTTAGCTTTTGACTTATAGTGAATTGTGTTCCATGAAATGGAATTGTATGTAATGTAATCATACATAATGAGTTATATTATATAAGATGGATATGCATATTGTGTATTGAATTTATGTGTTATTTATTTTTATGAGTACATATAAATGGAAGAAAGTTCAAGTACTCCTAATCAACCCACTTCAGTATGATACAATGATCCAGCTTGAGCTCATGCTGCATTGGTTTCCAGTATGAAGAACCATACTATTTGCTTGTTTTGTAACAAGCATTTGAAAGGTGGAGGAATCACCTGATTAAAAAAACATTTAGCTAGGGTTAAAAGAGATGTGGAACCCTGTAAAAAAGTAAGCCATGATATGAAGTGGCAGATGAAAACATTGCTTGATGAATATCAATATGAGAGAGATGGAAGGGAAAGATTGAATTTTGAAATTAGTAGTGGAAGTTCGTTTTCTAGTTTCCGTGGTAACTTTGGAAATATTGAAGGTGGAAGTGATAGTGGTAGCGATGGTAATGGTACTGGTAGTGTTCCATCTCAGGCTCAAGAAGAAGTACTTGAATCTGATGTGAGGAACAGAAGAAAGCAGGTGACTAGTTTCTTTGCACACGAACAACTTCTGAAGCCCAACCTTCAATTCGTAGTGCAATGCAATCAAGAGATGCAGCTCACAATGTTAATATGGCAGTAACTAGATAGTGGTATGATACAAGTTCGTCATTAAATGCTTCTCAGTCTTATTATTATCAATCTATGATGGATGCAATAGCCTCTTATAGTCCAAGATACAAAGGTCCTTCGATTGATAACTTAAGAGGTAAACTTTTGAGTTATGTTATTTCTAAATTAGAAGTTATTTGGCTGAAAGAAGAGTGAATTGGGGTACTTATGGATGTTCAATCATGTGTGATGGTTGGACAAATAGGAGACAAGAGCCTATTATAAATTTTTTGGTTTATTCTTCAAATGGCTCTATGTTTTGGGAATCTATTGATGCATCTAGCCTTATTAGAAATACTGAGACTTTGTTTGTAATATTTGATGAAGTTGTGAATGAAGTAGGGCCGAAAAATATTGTTTCATTTATTATTGACAATGATTTCGCTTATAAAGCGGCAGGAAAATGGTTGCAGAATACGTACAATTCATTTTTTTGGCTCCTTGTGTTGCACATTGCATTGATCCAATACTGGAGAATATAGGGGATCCTAGGTATTTTCCTGTTATTGATGAGACTACGCAGAAAGCTAAAAAGGTGACAAAGTTCATTTATAATCTTGCATGAGTGTTGAATTTGATGAGAAAGGAATTTACCCATGGTAGGAAGTTGCGTCGTCCTGCTGTGACAATATTTGCCACAAATTTCTTATCACTTTAGTCTTTTGTTTCGATAAAGAAAGGTTTAAGAAAAATATTTACAAGTAATGAGTGGAGTGCATCTTAGCATGCTAGGTCTAATACTAAAGTGGAGGTTTGTAATATTATACTGTAAGATAGAGAATTTTGGTCTCAATGTCAATTTGTTATCTGAGTTTGTGAGTCTTTGGTGAGGGTGCTTCGCTTGGCTAATAGTGAAGAAAAGCCAATAATGAGTTATATTTTTTATGCCACAGAGAGAGCAACGAAAGCAGTCAAGGCCAAACATAGGCCTTCTTTATACACACCATATTTTTCGATCATTAATGAGAGAAGTGAAAGATAACTTTCTTCTTAATTGTTTGCACTTGGAGCATTTTTGAATTCTAGTGTCTATTTTAGACTGGATCTTACTAAGTAAGCTGAAGTTAATAGAGGAATGCTTTTAACTATTACAACAATTGTTAGCATTGACACGATGCAAGATCTTTTAAGCTCACAAATGGAGCTTTACAAGTTGTCTTATGGAGATTTTAGAATGTCGATTGCTATTCAACAAAGAGGAAACTTTCTCTAGGTATTAGTTGTTTCCTTTTTCTTATTTGTTGAAAATTAATTATCACTTTATTTTGTTTATAACACTACTTTTGTTATCTTATAACTTACAGTTTCTTAGTGGGATCAATTCGGAAATAGTGTTCCAAAATTGAAAAGGTTTGCAATTCGAATTTTAGTCAATGTGTGAGTGCAACAAGCTGTGAACGAAACTGGAGCATATTTGAATTTATCCACTCAAAGAAAAGGAATAGATTGGAGCATAAGAAGTTGAATGACTTGGTTTTATTCGTTATAATTTAAAGCTTCAGGAAAGGTATGTTTTTTTCATTATTATCATTATTAATTTCGATATAATTTTCTAATTGTAGCACCCCACTCCCGCAAGACCCGGACCCGATATCGTGGGTGATATCCGAGTCCATGCTTCACGAGAGTGGTATGCTAGAGCACTCGGATACAGTCAAAACTCAGTGTAATTTTTTTTATAAGGTCATATGTGCGGAAATCAGTAAACAATTTGGGCCCGCTTTAATTGTATTTTCAGTCATAATAAAACACTCAACAGTATCTAGTCATTTAATATACCAAAATCCATAACCAAATTAAGCCCAATGTTATTCAAAAAACATTTTCAGTGAATGCTTTACAATCAACAGAATGCCAATAGCCCATTGGAGCCCACTAAAATACAAAGCACTATTTTGCGGAAATATAAATTTCTACAAGAATAGAATGCCACTAATGCAGACGTGAACTGATCCCGACCTCTATCTCCGACTGGTATGCAGTAGGCATACTCCCGTTTGTCTAACGGGGTACTCTTCAAGGCCTGAAAAATGATTGCAAATTTTGGGTGAGTTTTGCGAACTCAGTGAGGAACCATCATCGATGGTTCACCCAATTCATGCAGCACACAAGCAAATCACAGTCTAGTTCACAATAACACATTCAGAAGTACCAGATCAGTATACCCAAGCAAATCACAATTATATAGGGCACTCTTGCCTTTTTCCCATTTACAGTATTCAATCAAATATGTATGCAACGCATATGTGACACTTTCCCATTTTATTACAGTGTTGTGATCGAGCGCTTAAACAGTAAATAGTAGACAGTAGACGCGTCTTGGGAGTAGGAGAGCCCTCTGGGTATGCACTATCTCCCTTCGAGCTCCAGGCTCTTTTTCAGTATCAGTGGCTACTCCGGTCACAACTGTTATTATCAGTTCATGCATTTATGTATGAAATGCATATGTCCCATGTAACCAGTACATGTATAGTACTTAAATCCATGTATCGCAGTGTGTTACATCATAACAAATAGTTCACAATTTCCCAATTTAACCCGTACATAGAGCACAGTAAACCCATGTATCACAATTTGTCCACATGTCACTCATTACAAACAATCCACATATTCACATATCACAATTTACCATATCGGAAGCAAAAGAATTGATCACGTTAATAGCAAGCAATTGACCACAGTAAGAACAAGCAATTTCGCAATTATCACATCAAGAACACTTCTAAGTCAGATCTCCCAATTCATCGGACCATCTGTCTGGAATCCAGTCAGAATCAAACACAATCCCTAATCCTACCATTATCTCCACAGTGAACATATAGTAATTGAGCGAAAGCCATCTCAGTCACTCACCTATAACTTCCGCGCTAACACTTGGAAGTCCCAGCAACGTCGGTAGGTTGACGTTCCAAACGAGCCTCTATAACAGTGCAATTGCATAAACATTACCAAATGTACAGTCAGAACTATTTAAAGATGCACATGTATCAATTAAAATGTGTACAATGCATGTTCGTGACATTCCCGGTTTTATTCCAAAATTCCCATCACAAAATGTTCCCCTA
>JANIPN010000005.1:17992986-18008789 GCA_027478595.1 Erythroxylum anguifugum
TCACTAAGGTTAGTAACAACCTTCACTTATTCGGCCATATCTACCAACATGCTCATCCAATTAAAATTTCCTTTCTACAGAACTTATATAACACATTTTTGAACATTTCGTAAGAAGAACTCATCGCCCAATTCTAACTCTAAGGTCCTCAAACAATTAACTTTCAGTTCTTATTTCAATCTCGTTGGTGTTCTGAACCAGGTTCAATTAGGGGCCTATTACTCTTATTTGGCTCACCCTAAAATCGTGAACAAATTCATGGAGATAGTAGACATCTAGATCTACAACTTCTATGTTTTGAGTTTCTCAAGATTCGCACGTTAAACAACTCAAAACTATTAAACAAAGGGAGGCACGAATCTATCTCCATGACACAACCATAAGCCTTGTAATATTACAACATCACAACTCAAGTGAATCATCATTTGAGCTTAAATTAACCATGCATATAACCTTAGAAGCACAACTTACTTGGTTTATCTACTCAATCTTCAAACTCTTTAAGAAAATCGCCAATCCCCTAGCTTCATTCACCACCTACGATCATCACCTTCTTTAGGGTTAGAAGGTTAACAATTTAATGGGAAAGAGAGAAAGCAAGGTGGAAGGTGTGTGGGAGGTGCAACAATAATGGAGGTTGAGGAACTCAAAACTCAAGAACAAAATGAAGAAGAGAGGCCACGAAGAGGAGAAGAAAATAAAGAGAAGGATCTCATTTGGCCTTCTAATAATCATCGTGGAAAGCTCCTAAAGGGTTGGATTTTATTATTAAAGGAATGGCTTAAGACATGCCACATGTCTCATTTGTCATCACTTATTTGGTTCTTTCCAAATAACATGTAATTTATACTCCAATTTTACCCAAATTTTCAATGGCTCGAATGTAATAAATCCTAAAATCATGTATCAAATTGTCCAGTGCCATTCGACAGTCATTTTCGGTACCGAAAATCGATCAGTCCGCCACTTGGCGATTTTTTTTCCGGTCCGAAAATTTTCCCCGAAAATTGCCAATCAATTTCTACATTTTCCCCAAAAATATGAAATACATACCCATCCACTCTAAATAAATTTTCAAGCACGACAACCGTATATTTTTCACAAAAGTCCCATTTAAGCACATATACCGGGAAATGTCATGAATGCATATACAATCAGTTTCATGTGCAATTTTACTATTCACGTGCAATGATATGCATGAACATTTCAGAACAATAAACGCCCTTAGCCCTTGTCAAATTACCATTCTACCCTTCCCATCGGGGGTGGGATGTTACACTAATAATTAAATTTAATTGTTTACTAGGAGTCTTAATAGCATAAGTTGTTCAACTGATACAATTTTTATTGATAATATTGATCTTTTGGCATATTGGGTCTCTAAAGAACCGAAATTATTTGATGTTAATGATTTGAAAGATAATCTTGGATGGGAAAGCATTGACATGTCATTTGGTGCAATAAATTTGAATGATAATGATGATGAAGCTCCTTTCAATGATGAGGATTTTATATCAAATGATCACTACGGTCAATGCAGTTATAGCGAGTATCCTCCCGTTGATGATTGAATTTTGTTCCAAGTTTTTTATTTTTCCTCTTCTTTTAATTTTACTTGTATTTGATGTATATGTTAAATTCTATATATGTAATGTAACTGTAAATGTTTTTGTTTCAGGTTTAACTTCTACTTGATTGTTTCTTCGTCATGAACTCTTTTTGTAAATTGTTTAAGGATATTTATTGTTCTTTTTATTGGATGTTTTGAATCTTTTGATGTAATTATTATTTATTAAAATGATGAAATTGTATTATTGTAATATTTTAAATACTTTGTATTGTTCTTAATTTTATATTTGTATGATGATGATTGTCTTTTTTATATTAATTATGGTTATTATTTATATGTGAAATATTTAAAAATGATTGTTATTTCATATTAATTGTGATTAGTATTTAATATTATGATTTTTGAAAATAGGGTTGATGTAAATAGTAAACTAATAAAGTATACAGTACAACTGTATAATATACCAATGGACTATTTTGCTAATTTTAAAAATTTTAGGGATTATTTCATAAATTTAAAAAATTACCCGAAACGATACCGGTATAGTACCATACCAGAACTCAATCTGGTACCAAGTCCAGTATGGTATTCGCAACTTTGGTCAGAAATTAGATAAATAAAATAAGATATTTTATAATATCTATTAATATATAAATAATTCTATTAACTGAAATAAAATAAAAGAAATAAAATTCTTAGATTGAAAGTATGGCGATCATGTCCTTAACGAGTAACATTTGTCTCGAGAATGAAAGGATAATTGCAGTCATGTTCAAGTAACAATATATGTCATTGTCTCTCTCTCTCTTTTGTTTTTTTGGGTTAACTCACGAGGCATTTTAGATGGGTCTGAGCTGTCAGTAGCACCTTTAAATTATTGTCACGCTTAGATTAATCCCCGCTCGTACCTTGTGGGGCTTCAAAAGGTGGCTCAACACTACCATCAAATATTTAACACTATTGCATTCACAATATGGGAGCCAAACACCCTGTAGAACAATTTTGTCCTTCTCTATAAATTGGAAAACTATTAATTATATTTTCGGTTTTTAAATAACTTATCGATTAAGTTATGTAATTTGATCCTAACAAAGGTAATAAAGTGGCCCAATAAATGATCTGGATTAATGAGTCGAAGTCTGGGAGAAAAATGGATCTCAATTAGTGTGGACATGATCCATATCGAGCTTATGATGGGGAAGCCCGATATGGAAGCTATATATAAAGGTTAAGGTCTCTTTCAGTTATTTATGTAATTCGTAAACATATAGATCCTCTGACCCGTTAGGAGTGCTTACGTCTCAAGCAAACTGAAGAAAGGCATTGACTGAGTTTCAGTGATCAACTTCCACAAAAATTTTGAGGAAATTGGAGCTCGTTTTGGCATCGAAAACTACTTAGGAACATCGGATGAAACCGAAATTAGGTATTCCACATTTCCTTCATTTTTAACCCTTTCATAAACGATCCTGGAAATGTAATAAGGTCTATCCTACATGTTACACGTGGTATCAGAGCGGTTACGTGATCGAGATACTGGAAAAAAAGGTTTTTTGGTTTCCATTCATTATGATTTTCTTTAGTTTTTGATTTGCTTTTTAGTTTTTTTAATGTATATAATTACGTAAAAGTGGTATATATAAGGCTAGCTATGAAAAATGGTTGAAAAAAGGTCAAAAAGAGTGAAAAAGGGATCTCGGGATGCTAAAAATCGCCCTCACTATCAGAGGGCGATGTACCATCCGGTACGTGCATCGCATGCGCCCAATGGTGCTACAGTAGCGAGAGGAGTGGTGGTACGGAGGGTGTGTGCAATCGTCAAGTGGCACTGTGCATGTGCCTCACGCGACGCGCTCTACCACAAGCAAGGAATGGCTGGTGCGTGCATGACACGAGCCACATTCAGCCCGACACAGAGACCATAGGGGTCATCACACGTGTCACACACACCGTACAGTAAACGCGCGTGTGCTCGTGGGGGCACGTGCTACACACACGCCAGATGCAACTAGCATGCGTTTGTACGCGGGTGTTCAACGCACGCGCAGGCTGATGCTTGCTGACATCAGCGCACCAGAAAAAAGAAAAATTTCAGAATTCCTGTAAAGATTCCCCGGGTCCTTTTAAGTCAGTGTTCGGGTTCAGGAAATTTTTAAAGTGGTTTTTCAACTTTTTCTGGATTTATTACGTTGGTAATTGGATTCTGGAAAAGTTTTTAAAGCTAATTTTGAGAGCATTTTCATACTCCGAATTGTATATAAGGGAGGCACTTAAAGTTTTATGTCTCGTACAGTACGGTTGATAATTAGGAAAGTACGATAGACACTTTCATTAAAAAATTTTTATATATAAAAGTCTCAAATAAAGTTTAAAGACAATGTTTTCAATATTGATATGTGATTATTTAATTGTGAATCTAGTTTTTACAGTTATAATTAATTTTCACATATATTATGCCTATATAGAATGTGATAATGACATAAAGATGTATCCCTTATGTTTGTGGTCTTTTTGGGTACTGGTAAGATTGTAGTCACCACAATGGCCTTTCAAACCAGTATTTGGATTGTACCACATACATGTTGGGGGATGTCTCTGGTCTCATGTTTGGTTATTCTGCCCACAGGTATTGACCTTATATGAGATTTTAAGATGTACATAAAGGCATTAGATAGAGGAAAGTGATTGCTTAAATGATCTATTCACCCACAGGTGCTAGTATCATGAGAGTTGATGGTTTGTACTCTGATCGCTTTTATGTAGAGGTCTAATTGCATATATTATGTGTTCAGCTCACAGTGTTTCATAATATGTGTGATCAGATTCTCTATATATATAATGTTATCGTTTTTGTCCTGCATTTAAACTAATTTTTTTACATTATCTTTTCTATCTTATCACCTTTTCTGTAAACAACAATGTTGTCATGATTGAGACCTTAAATGGTTTCAATTTGAAGAAGTGGAAGAAGGACGTGGAGTTTTCATTGGGGATGGCTGACGTCAGCATAGCGATGCACATCGAGATACCTTTTCCACTTACGGATATCAGCTTAGAAGCTGATAAAGCAGCTATGATGGTGTATGAGTGGTCAAAAAGGATGTGCTATTTGACCATCAAGAGGTCGATCCCAGATCATCTGCTGAGTGGATTGTCGTACTCGACCATAGCAAAGGAGTTCATGGATAGCATTTTCCAGAGATACAAGGTGTCTTCTCATGTAGAGAAGAGCACCTTGATTAAGGAACTATTCTCCATTAGGTATACGGGAGAAGGGGGCGTTCTAGAGTACATCATCAAGATGGCACACCTTTAAACTAGGCTAAAGGCACTTGATGTACCAATTCCTGATAACCTCATATTGCATCAGGCACTAAATACTCTCCCTCGAGAGTTTGAGATGTAAGTTACCTCCTACATCTCTCAGGATGAGACCTGGGACATCAATGCCTTGATTTCCCAGTGTGTTGCATTGGAGGAGAAGATTAAGAGTTCTTCTCGTACAACTATGTTTGTAGCTGCCAGAGGCAAGAGAAAGGCTAAACCCCAACAACCTAAGGGTAAGGGTAAGAAACCCAGGCCCTCTTCAAAGATTTAGACTGGACAATCCATCATTACAAAGGGGCCACATGACCTAATGGGTACGAGGTGCTTCTTCTGCAAGAAGAAGGGGCATAGGAAGTCTGATTGCGAGAAGTATATGGAAGGTTAAGCATGAACTGTCACGTAACTCCTCGGCCTTTATGATTCATGAATCCAATGTAGCTATAACCACATCAAGTTCTTGGTGGTTAGATAGTGGAGCTTCTAACCATGTTGCTTCCACAATGCACGGGTTCAGATCTAAAAGAAGGTCGACTAAGGGAGAGGAGAAGCTAATGGTTGGCAACAATGAGGAGGTGGATGTTTTGTATGTAGGAGATGTAGGATTAAACCTCGACACAGGGTTTGTATTAGTTTTACAAATCACGTTTTATATATCATCTTTTAGACAGAACTTGATCTCTATATTAGTTTTAGATAAAGAAGGTTTTCATTTTGTATTTGATACTTCAGCTGTAAATATTTCTATCAATACAAGACATATCAAAACTGCCTTCTTATCCTACGGATTTTATAAAATGTGTCTTACTCCTAATGAAATGTATGCCTCTTCTGATGTTGTTAAACCTGTTACTCGAAAGAGAGCATTCTAAAAGGAAGCATCGTACATGTTGTGGCATAAAGAGGGTTGAGAGATTGATAAAGGATAACATTCTCCCAACTTTGGACTTCAGTAATCTGGAAACATGTATCGATTGTTGTAGGGGTAAGTTGACTAAGATAAAGAAAAAAGGGGTCAACTCGTACTTCTAGTTTATTGGACCTCATACATACAGATATTAGTGGTCCCTATATAGTCACGTTATGCAATGTTAGATATTTTTTGACATTTATAGATGATTATTGCTGTTATGGCTATGTGTTCTTGCTTAAGGAAAAGTCTGAAGTTTTTGATAAGTTCAAGATCTTTAAGATTAAGGTTAAGAACCAATTAGAAAAATCAATAAAGATAGTCAAATCTGACAGGGGAGGGGAATATTATAGCAAACATGGAGTCACAAGATAAGAAAATGGTCTATTTTCCAGGTATTTGGAATCAATTGGAATAGTGGCTTGGTTCACTATGCCAGGCAGTCCTGAGCAAAATGGAGTGGCTGAAAGGTGCAATCGCACCCTAAAGGATATGATGACGTCAATGTAGGATAGGACTAACCTACCCGAATACCTTTAGGGCGAAGCTATTAAGACGACATTATATATCTTGAATAGAGTCCCAAGTATGTCAGTACCAAAGACACCTTTTGAACTCTGGAAGGGATGGAAGCCAAGTCTTGCACACATTCATGTGTAGTGCTGCCCTGTTGAGGTAAGGTTGTATAATCCTTATGAGAGCAAATTGCAACCTCGTTCCACTCATTGCTATTTGGTAGGTTATCCCGACCACTCAAAGGGCTACATATTTTATTGTAGCGGAGGAATCAGAATAGTGGAATCACAGACGGCTAAGTTTCTGGAATACAATATCCATAATTAAGAAGTATCTTCACATCCTTGAAGAGATAGCAGGACTGATACAATGATTATTTCGTATTCGCTTCTTATACAGTTAGCTCCAATGGATGTAGGTCCAAGTACCGTGCCTATGCAGGCATATGAACCTATACCTGTTCAAGAAGTTTTTTTTGAGGTATAAAAACCTATACAGTTGCGCAAATCCACTAGAGAGAGGCGACCTACTATCTCATCAGATTACATAGTCTATTTGGGTGAGCAAGACTATGACATAGGACATGTTATGGACCCAGTTACAGAAGTCATTTCTGGACCCCATGCGGATATGTGGTGGGAAGCAACGAAGGATGAAATGCAGTCTGTGAAGTATAATAAGGTATGAGAGCTTGTTGATTTACCTCAACATTATAGGCCTATCAGTTTCAAATGACTATTAAGACCAAGAAGGACACACAGGTTTAAGTTGAACGGTTTAAGGCACGTTTGGTTGCCAAGGGATTCACTCAAAGAGAAGGAGTTGACTTTAATGTTACCTTCTCTCCTGTATCCTCGAAGGATGCATTTAGAGTGATAATGGAAATAGTAGCTCATTATGATAAGGAGCTACATCAGATGGATGTTAATAGCACTTTCCTGAATGGTGACCTTTATGAGGTGGTCTATATGGGGAAACCTAAAGGATTTCATGATCAAAATGCAACTGACAAAGTTTGTAAGTTAACTAAATCAATATACGATCTGACACAAGCTTCCAGAAAATGGTACCTAAAGTTTGATGAGGTTTTGACCTCATTCGGCTTTGTGGAAAACAAAGTTGAAAGATGCTTATACTATAAGGTTAGGGGGAGCAAAGTTATCTTTCTGTTACTGCACGTGGATGATATCTTGCTTGTGTTAAATGATTTGACCATGTTGCATGAGGTAAAGCAACTTTTGGCCAAACATTTTGTCATGAAGGATTTAGGTGAAGCATCTTTTGTCCTCGGTATGCAGATTCATCGGGACAAATCTCAACACTCGTTGAGCCTCTCACAAAGAGCATACATTAAGCGAGTACTAAAGAGGTTTAATATGGCTGATTGTAAACCTGTTGTAACACCTCTCTCTCATGGTGAGAGATTATCTTTGACACAGTGTCCAAAGAATGAATTTGAGAGAGAGGCTATTAGGAATGTCCCATATTTTGGTGCAGTTGGTAGCCTGATGTATACTCAGGTGTGCACTAAACCGAACAATGCGTTTGTTATTGGACTATGGGTTGATATCCAGCTAACCTAGGTATGGACCATTAAAAAGCAGTTAAGTGAGAGTTGAGATACCTAAGAGGTATACCAAGGATTATACATTGACATATAGGAAAGTCAACAATTCAAACCTCACAAGGTATACAGTCTCCGATTTCGCTATATGTCTGGATGATCCTAAATCCACATCAGCGTAAATTTTTATGTTGGTAAACAGTGCATTATCATGGAAGAGTGTCAAACAGACACCGGTAACTTCCTCAACCATGCATGCAGAGTTTGTTGCATGTTATGGAGCTGCTACATAGGTGGTTTGACTCAGAAACTTGATTTCTGAGTTGTCTGTGGTAGATTCGATAGTTAGACCCATTCGGTTGTATTGTGATAATCTTGCTACAGTGTTGTTTTGTAACAACAACAAGAATATCACAGGATCTAAGCGTTTGAAAGTCAAGTACTTGACTATAAAGGAGTTGATTCAGAAGAGTGATGTTGAAGTGGAGCACATCAGAATTGAGGAAATGTTAATTGGTCCTTTAACTAAAGGACTTCGCCCACTAGTGTTTGCTAAACATGTATCCAGTATGGGCATGTTAAAGTCCTTAGATAGCAGTAGTTAGGGATCATTGTATTTGGTCCTTAAAAGTTTGTATATTTTGATGTATTATGATATTATGATTATTTATTAATATAGATGATCATCCTTTTATCCTCAGTAATAACTGTTATTATATATAGTCATAATACATATGAAAGTCTTAAGATTTGTGTCGATCTTAAGTATTTAAAGGTCATTGGGCATATATAAAGATTGACCTTAAGCCTATGTCATTTTGACACATACAGTTTAGTATGAATATCCATAACATTAACATGACATAGGGAGATATAAGTTTTTTAATCCCATAAAGGTTCTCTAATGCAATTTAGCATTCAATTGGAGAACATAAAGGTTTTCACTAATGATGTTTAGCATTCAATGAGAGAAAACAAGTTTTATCTATTGTTGTTTAGCATTTGGTGAGAGAAAACAAGATTTCTCTGATGCAGTTTAGCACATCCAGTTTAGCACAAAGTTGGAGAAATCGAGACCTACAAACGAAGATGATACATTTTAGATCATACAGGTATCATCTTAGTTTACCACACTCTATTTTCCCATTCATGTTAGTGAGGTATTAGATATTTGTGATTATACTGAACCTGTGTGGCACATGTGTTTAATTTTTTTCGGTATCGAAAGCTTTGCAGGACAGAATGTTGGACTTTCATTACCTTTGGATCGAATGTTTTAATTTTTAAAATTTGGTACCAATATAATAGCGTGACTTAACTTATTTTTAAATTATTTTTAAACTTGAGTCATAATTGTAATTAATGCTTGCCCAAGGGTAAGAATATAGGACAATTTTGTCCTTCTCTATAAATTGAACAACTATTAATTGTATTTTAGGTTTTTAAATAACTTATCGGTTAAGTTACGTAATTCGATCCTAACAAAGGTAATAAAGTGGCCCAATAAATGATATGAATTAATGGGTCAAAGTTCGGGAGGAAAATAGATCTCAATTAGTGTGGATCGGACCCATATCGGGCTTGTGGTGGGGAAGTTCGACGTGGAAGCTATATATAAAGGTTAAGATCTCCTTCAGTTACTTATGTAATTCGTAAGCATACAGATCCTCTGACCCGTTAGGAGTGCTTATGTCTTAAGGAAACTGAAGAAAGGCGTTAACCGAGTGTTAGTGGTCAACTTCCGCAAAAGTCTCGAGGAGATTGGAGTTCGTTTTGGCATCAGAAACTGCTTTGGGGCATTGAATGGAATCAAAATCAGGTATTCCGCATTTCCTTCATTTTTAACTCTTTTATAAAAGATCTGGGTTTGTAATAAGGTTTATCCTACGTGTTACACTCCCACCCTTACTTAAGCGAAGATTAATCCCTTACCACCGAACTTCGATTCTCTATTGAGGTCTTCCTTCTATTGCTTATGACTCTTCTTCATATAACTGTAGTTTTAAGTGCTGACCGAATTCACCATTGTATGCTAGTTATTCTTATTATTTGTCTTGTTCTTTCTTTCATGTTTTGGTATAACAATGTCCTTTATTAAACATAATGAAAGTAACATATGAGAAAATAAAAAGTAAAGAATATAATAATTTACGTGGTTCGATCAATTTATGAAATTTACGTTTGTAGACAAGGAGACATTATTCTTTTATTACTATAAGAAAGATGATACAAAGAGAATAAATGAAAACAACTTACATTATCTCTATCAAAGGTTCTTTCTAAATATTTTCACCAAGATCTTCTAAGGTCTCCACTTACAAAACCCTTAAAAACTATTTATAATCTAAAGTTATTTCTTAAAAGTCTAATTGCAATAAAACTTTATTATCATGGACTCTTAATGTCACTGATATTCTGTTTCCACAAAAGTTTAAGATTATTGAAATTCTATTTCGTTGGAACTTAAGGCATATTTTACAATTCTCTACCTTGACTTGAATTTTCCAACACCTAACCAAGAAATTGTCCTTATCATATAAGCCGCTAAGGGCTTCAAGATATTCACTAAGTGTGAGCTTTCCTTGAACTTTTTTGTAGACAACGACTTTATCAACATGTTAGTTACATTCTCTAAAGTGTGAACATTTTTCAGCAAAAACTAACTAGATGTAATCATTTTCAATCTTGTGAAACCTTACATCCTTCACTGTAACCCTCATTAGTTTACCTTTTACCTGGCTTTCCCTAGTCCTCTAAAGGATATTTTCATCTACATTACCTATGGTCAGAACATACGTGACTGAGTCTCCCCAACCACATCTCTTTGGTTGTCTAACATTCCTTCTCACTCTAAACTTGGGTATACCATACTAATGCTTTCTTCTTGACATTGTTTTATCTCATAAACTAGAATTTTTTAGCTATTTTAACATATGTTACTATTATAGTACCAGCTTTGAATAAATACTACTCATTGTTCATCATAACACGTCTTTTTTATATATTTACCTTGACAAATGTCACTCCCTAAATATTATATCTTTGAAGGTTATCATAAACTTTTGTTACCAAGCATATGAAACTTACAAAATTCCACCTTCTCGTGTTTGTCATTCTTCAATAAGCTCCCCTTTTGAAGTTCCATCATCTCTTACTCACCAAGATGACTCATATGTATGTGTCATACTATAATACTATCTTTCTTTTTTGAAGATTAAGACACAACGATGATCTCATTATTATCTTTCCTATTAAGACATAGATGGCGTTTATAATCATTCTTTCATTACATTCGACACATCTTTTACAACTTTAAGTTAACTATCCACTAGAAAACTTATACCCTTGTCTATCAAGAGTACCTATAGAAATCAAATTCTTTTGGAACTCATGAATATGCTAGGGATCTAATGTTGTAATAATTCCATCATCCATCTTGATCTATAGTAAACCATTGCCTTTGGCAGTACCCTCTCCGTCTCCACCCAATATAACAGTATCATTCCATTCTTTAAGAGAATAAAACCAATCTTTATTGAAAGTTATATGATAAGAGGGTGCTAGTGTCTATCATTTATCTATTTGCAAAATCATAATTACTTAATATTAAAATAACATTGCCTATTATAGCCTCTTTTTCAGAGATCTCTTAGGCTACTACAACGTTTGCTTTTTCATCCATTTCTCTTTTCTTTTTTTTCATTCTTCTGCTATGGTTAGTACCTTTTAAAATATCTTTTAGCTTTACAGTTAAAATAGTAAACAACTTTAGCCTTTAATCTATATCATAACTCACTCATTTTTTGATAATCCTTTTCCTCATTTCTTTTTTTATCGACAACCAAAACCAAATATGATATATGTTAATATATGCTAGAGATATTTTTCTTCAATTCCTTTGAATGTAGGGCATCCTTCACATTACTAATAAGAATAGTCTCTATACTATACATCATTATATTAATAAAATTCTCATATTGGGTACAGAAAAAAATAATTATAGCTTGATTCTCATCCAAAATTTTAATCCTAGCAACCTGTAAATCTAAGATAATCCAATTAAGACTATCAATGGATCCTTCACCTTTGTACTTTTGAAGAGGTTAGTGAGCCTAAAATTTTATGGATTACAGATATTTTTAACTAATTGGCTACAAAGATTCTTTCTAAAGGGATTTCTCATTAGCAAAAGAAGAAGTTCTTCTCTGTCTTGAAGAATTATCTTTAGGAAGACCTATGCTTCTTTAATGTTTATGCAAATAAGATAGTTCAAAGTTAAATTCTGAAAAGAAAGGTGAAAGATTTTAAAGCATTTCCATGCCAGTCCAGCTGGAGGGCATTATCATGCAAACAGAACATTTAAAAAGGTTCTTCAATAAAGTTTTTATTGGCCTATATTATTTATAAATGCCCAAAGGTATGTTCAAATTTGTGATAAGTGTCAATGAACAGGTATCATTTCTCACCAGATGAAATACCTAAGAATTTTATTTTGGTTTGCAAAGTATTTGATATTTGGGCCGTTAACTTTATGGGTTCCTTTCTAATTTTTAGCAGAAATAAGTACATCCTAGTTGTTATAAATTATGTCTCTAAATAGGTTGAGGCTCAAACTTTACCTATAAATGATGGTAAGATTGTAGTGAAGTTTCTTAAAAAGTTATTTTCTTGATTTGGGGACCAATAGCGAGTATTAGTGATAAGGGGCACTCATTTTTGTAATGTACAATTTAAAAATTCTTAGGAAATATGGAGTTACACATAGAGTCATAATCCTTTATCAACCTTAAACTCGTGGTCAAGTGGAAATAACTAATAGAGAACTCAAGCAAATACTAGAAAATACGGTGGAGCATCATAAGAAAGATTGATCTATTAAGCTAGATGATGCTCTATGGGCCTATATAATGACATTTAAGACACTAATAGGCACTACACCTTATAAGTTAGTGTAAGGCAAAACATCTCATTTGTTTATTGAACTTAAGCATAAAGAATATTGAGCAATTAAGTTTATTAATTTTAATCTCAATCTTGCAATTGAGAAAAGGAGACTCCAAGTGAATAAGCTTGAAAAATGGTACATGATGGCTTACAAAAATTTGAAGTTGTAGAATGAATGATCCAAAAGTTATTATGAAGGAAGGAAGAAGCAAACTAAGCAACTTAAGGAGGGAGATAAAGTCTTCTTATATAATTCCTAAATTAAATTATTTTTAAGGAAAGCTAAAGTCTAAAAGGTTTGGACCTTTTATAGTCAAAAGAGTTTTTCACTATGGAATTATAAAGATAACTGATTTAGAGAAAGTTATGTTTAAGGTAAATTCACATGGCATTTTGACAAGCACATTATAGAGTAGCTTAATCTTTGAAATCATGACGGAGTAAGTTAAAGTGGGAGCATTAAGCTAATGACATTAAACAAGCAATTCTTAGGATGCAACCTAAGATTTTAATTTGGTAACCTTGTTTCAATTAGTTTTATTCTAGGTTTTAGTTTTAGTAGTTTAACTTATATTTGTGTTAATATTATTGTTTAGTATAAACTTTTGCTTGGCTTATAATTGTGTGTCTATAAATTTCATCTTTTATGCTTTGGGTATGTGTATTGATTTACAGGTGTAAAAGCAATTACAATATTAACTAAGTTAAAAAGTTATAGAGAGTTACACATCAACACTCTCATGTTGAGCTACATGCTCATATCTATAAAAAACACAACCATTTTCCACCTAGAAAAGAGGTGCCAAAAAATTACAGAAAGACATACAGTCACCAACATACCTATGTTAGTGATCATGTTGCTAGAAAGTCACTATAAGTCACCTGCACACCTATCAAAATTTCCATGGTGCCAAAACCAAGTTAGTTGTATAAGAAACAATAAGATGCATGACCATTAACACATCTATGTGGAAGACTATGTTGAATGTTCTTATCTTTTCTCTTATTTTACAAAAAGTTGCATAATCCCTAACACGCTCGTGTAAGTGGTTATATAGATTTCGGGTGTTTTAATTTTAGTGTCAACACGTTCGTATTAAGTCCTACCATACCCGTATAATTTATCATTTTCTTATAACCCAACACACCCATGTCCAATAAAAATTAACCATAATTTTTTCAACATGAAGTAACTACATACCTTTGTTGCCGCCTATATTTAGCAAAATCCTCTTTAAATTGTACCTCTCCACCAAAAATCCCATTTTTCACTTTCTCACCTTTTTTTATCTTTTGGGCAACACTTTTCCATTTCTCCATTGTGCAAAATCCATCTTCTAACCTATTTCTATTGAAATTTCATGAATTGTTTTGGGTATGTATGTTTTATGTTTTGTTTCAATTGTTTTTGAGTTGTTGAATGGTTTTGGGAAATTATGTGTGAAAATCAATGTTTTAATTATTGTGGAGTTGTTTGGGATTACCTATGTGATTGGAAGTTTGGGGGTTTAATTGATATTCTTGACATATTGAATTTGATTTTTTTTAGGGATTTTTAGCTATTTTAGACTTATTCGTGTGAATTTAGGGTTTTTAATTAGTTTTATATGAATTTGATTGTGCAATTGTTCATGTTTTGAATGTTTAACATTTTTTAGTCTTTATTCTATTCATTGCATAATATTTGGGCAATTTAGTTTTATTTAGGTTTATGCAATTTAATTAGGGTGTTTAGATAAATTAATTGCAATTTTTGTAATTACTCGATATCAAGTATTATTTGATTAACTTGGATGTTTTAAGGTTGTTAATGTCATTATATTTTGATAGTTATGGATTAATTTGAGGTTTATTGGATTTTTTTCTATTAATCATTAACAAATTAATTTTGGGATTACATTATGATGCTTGTTTATCATGGTTTGATTGATGTATATTAATCTTTTTATTTTGTTAATTTTTATTATTTTCATATTTTAGTGAAAAAAGGAGGTATAGAGGAAGAGGCAAAAGGGTGAGGGTACTTCTCAGCAACTACCTTGATAACCGGAGTCTGCATATCCTATGCCTACTACACATCCCATGCTTCATTTTATAGTGTGAACTTAGGTCGCACAATTTGAGAAATTGAGATTGAAGCCTTACACCAAGAGTTGAAGCATCCACCGGGCGATGCTCGACCAAGTTATTATGTATAGTTAGCAGATTCTAAAACTTGCTTTTATTATATTGGGACCTCATCTTTAGATTAGAGACATTGAGACCATATCTAGATGAATTTTTCATCTTAACGCCTATAATCTAAAAATATGATCTCAATATGTATAATAAAAGCAAGTTCTAGAATCATCTAACTACGTATGACATTCACATAACAAAGAAAATAAATCATAATATAATGATAATAAATGTTTATAGGCTCGAAACTTATATGTAAAAAATTCAATGTAGATTCATCAAAATCAATAATCAAAACATTCATTCATAACGTGGTAAGTAAAAATCCATCTAATCATGCTTTTATCCTTTCACATTCCAGCTTAATTCAGTAATTCGCAGCAACTAAAATGCTTTAAGATAAGAATTGACAAATTAGTGATCTTTATAAAAGAAATCAATAAATCAAAATCAAAATATGTTTGAGTCATAAGTAAATCCATATCAGAATCAAAATTCCCATTCCTCACATTTAAAGATTATATTGTCCCTAATATACATAATAAAGCTCGTGAAATAATAGAAAAATAATCAACATATAAAAAAGGTAAAGTGAATTGGTACTTCCCTAGCTTATAATTTATAAGTTTGTATCTATGACGTGAATTCCATCCATTATCATCCTTGCAAACACAAAATAAAATAAAATAAAGCATCAAAATAGCATAAAAATAAAACCATCTGATAAGTGAAGTGTGTTTTCTAGGCTTGATTGGTTTTTAATTAAAATTCGGTAATTCATGCATGCGCTTCAATTT
>JANIPN010000005.1:18033428-18044619 GCA_027478595.1 Erythroxylum anguifugum
TTTTGATTTAGAGCGTTCGCAAAAATTTGCTCTCCATATTTTCAATTTAGAAGTTATATTTTTATGTGCTATACAACTCGATGGATATCCAGAAACCCGAATAACCCAATGAATTCGGATATGGGTAGTAAATCGTAAAAACCGATATATATGGATATGGATATGGGTTGAGTCATAAAAAATGGATATGGATATGGGTTGAGTAAAACCCAAACCGAACCCTACCCATTGCCATCCCTAGAATAATATAGTTATATTTTCTTGTATGAACTAAAAGGTATTTTAATTTGCCACATGTAATGTAAACCAGAGACTATAGAGAGAAACTTGATCTTTGTTGGGCCTTAGAATTGTGAGCATCGATACCGTTCGACGACCCACACGATCGGCTCGCTGAATCCACATCACCAAACTTAACCTTCCCCTCTCTCTTCCCCATGTGAAATCAACAACTGCTAAACCCTAATTTTAATTTTTCTTCCCCAAATTCACTTCCCCCAATACATATATACATATATATCGTTCTTCACCCCTAATCTTTAGCCCTAAATTTTACTTCTATTCTCACCTCCACACACTGTTTTTGTCCTTTCTCTTTTGTTGGGGTTGATCCGGCATCGAATTCAGCTGATTTTAGAGGGTTTTAGCTCCCGGTAATTTAAAATTTTGTTTCTTTGAATTGCATGAGCTCTTGAATTCTGCGTGCTATTGTGAACTAAAAAGCTTTTGGATTGAATTGCTATATTCCTCTCTGTATACTGGTTTGTTAATCTCTCTTGTACATTAATATATTTACTTTCTTATTTTAATAATTGGGATCTGAAGCTCGTAATCTAGGGGGTTTATTGATTGAATCTTGGACTCCGGGAAATAGTGTTAATGCATCCTTATTTTCGTGCATAAGTTTGTGGTGGTTGGTCTTTCTGGGCTGAGGAAAATCAGAACTGAAAAGATTATGCGTTTTTTCCCAAGTCCTAAAGCTAGAATGTTTGTGATTTATGGTCTTCTTTTTTAATTTATTTCTTTAGTTTATTTCAGCATGCTTGAGTTAATTTTTGGTTTACTGAGTGGTGAGAAATCCTGAAGGATAGCTTATCGAGCAGACACTTATGATGTGAATTTGGTTGTCATGAAGGAAATATATTATTGTAATGGGTGGAAATGACATGGATAAAACAACCAAAGAAAAGGACCCAAAAACGCCGACACCACCTGCTAGTGCTAATACCACACAGGTATTTCATCAATCATGGTTCTAGGATTAAATTAATCTTTGATACATGTTCCCTTCCTAAAACTAAGAGAGTTTTCTTTTTGTTGTTCAGGATTCGACTCCCAGCACTGGTCCTGTGAATCCAGACTGGTCAGGATTTCAGGTTTTCTTGATGATCACTACCACTATTTCTGTTACTTAAACAAGATATCAGTGTCAAGTCTTGCAGCTGTTACATAGGTTGCTTGTTTCTTCTACAGGCATATTCTCCTATGCCTCCACATGGATTCTTGGGATCAAGTCCTCAAGCTCCTCCATATATGTGGGGGGTTCAGGTACTCTTGATTTCAACTTTTATTTTGCTTAGATGTCTTATCTGTTGGTAAACCATGCATTTAACTTCATAATGAACTTAAAAGACTGAATATTACACTTGAGGAGACAGTAACTGGGAACTTGGAATGAGTTGTTGTAATCGGGGATAGACTGATCTCAAATGCCTTACTTATTTCAGTTGAAAGTGATGGTATCAGTTGATTAGGGCATTGCGAAGTTGAAGAAGACATGGTCTTCTTGCTTATGTGGCATTCAAGTAGTGTGTTTCATATGCTTTACAAGCTGGAGGATGCTGAATTCTTCATTGCATTTAATTGCCTTAGCATTCATGCCATCTTTTTTGCATGAGTTGTGCGCGTTTGATCTGCTTCACTGCCTAACGTTATGATATTTAAGTGTTGCAGTTCTAACTTAAACTTTTAAGTGCAGCATATTATGCCTCACTATGGCACTCCTCCACATCCATATGTTGCCATGTATCCGCATGGAGGGATTTATGCTCATCCATCTATACCTCCGGTATTTTGTTTGTCACCATATTTTCACTATGATTCTCTGATTATCCTTCCATTGTCATATATAGATTCCATAAAATTAAATCATCTTTGCATTTTTCTGTAGGGTTCTTATCCTTTTAGTCCATTTGCAATGCCTTCTCCAAATGGTATCATGGAGGCATCTGTGAGTTCTGCTATACTAAATTTAGTTAGTACCCTTGTCTTATGTCTCCGGAGAATTGTACTTATTCTAATCATAAGTTTAATGTAGGGGAATACACCTGGCAGCATGGAAGCGGATGGCAAGCCATCAGATGCAAAGGAAAAGCTTCCCATTAAAAGATCAAAAGGAAGCTTAGGCAGTTTAAACATGATAACGGGAAAAAGTAATGACCTTGGTAAAACTGCAGGAACAGCGGCAAATGGAATTTATTCTAAAAGGTAAATTTAGGCATAAAATTGGAATTAATTATTGCTGCATCTTGGTGGATGGTTTCTGACCAATGTTTGGTTCCTGAAATTTTATTTCCCTGAGGCTTGCTCTGCTTTAGTTTCATGTTCAATCCTATGGATAAGAAAAGAGGGATTTTTGAAGTTGTGTCTAGGAGGCAATTGTTGAATGAAATTGGTTTGGTCTTTCCCTCTAGTTTGTTCCTACAGTGTTCAAGCATATTTATCCTTATTTTAATATATGATTACAGTTTATCAGAGTCTTGGAACTTCTTCTCCTTTCCTGTCACTGAACATCTGTTCTCTATATCTCTGATGGTTTGAGGGAGTCAGGAGTCCTTTTCACTCTGGCTTATTTGATTTATATCACTCAATTTCTCATCATTAACTATGTAGGATATTTGACTGTAATTTTATGTATTGAGAATGCACTAAGCATTTATTTCCATTACCTTTTAAAAACTTCTTGATCTGATTTAATATTTTTTTACATGAAGTGGCGAGAGTGGAAGTGAAGGCACTAGTGAAGGAAGTGATGCAAATTCTCAGAATGTAAGTGGCATGTTGCTGAAGCTGCTTATTTCGCTATAAACTGTGACATATTCCTCAATTTGAAGCCCAGTTTTCCTTTTTTTTGTGTTGTGATTGGACTTGGAGGGGATTGTGGTGTTGCATCCGTTCTTCATATCAACCAACCATTTGGATTGTTCATGAACTTTTTTTTTGCTTCACTGGTTCTGAAGCAAGCAAGCACTTGTCTGTTGTGTTTAGTTTTTCACTTCCTATCACTTTGTTTTCCAGCAGAAATTTCTAGACATACCAGATATTAAATTTTTGGGAAACATTTGCAGTGAATTTGAAAATTACATCTTTTTTCCAAGGAAGTTTCCATGCTTACCCTCAAAAGCTTCTTTAACCAAAAAGTCCAAGGCATCATTTTATTTGCTGTGAGAAACATGTTAAGAAGTCCAAGACATCGTTTTATTTGCTTGTGAGAAACACGTTAAGTTTTGAAGTGAGGATTACTGCAGAACAGGTTGTAAGTTTTAACCAAATGCCTTATTGTTGTGTGCTTTTTATGCTATAATTATTTGCTTGACTTAGACTATTGACAACACTTACCTGCCACAGAAAATGTTATTGCTTCAAAATCAGATCATTCATCCTATTTGATGAGGATTACAGTTAGCCTGAGGTTGGTGGGACAGAACTGTTAATCAATGCGGCAGTTTCCCTTTATATTGATGGGCAGAATTGGGACTTGCTAAAAACTTAAGTATTAGTGTGTCTGTCATTTTCATCTGATTTGTCCTACAGTAGAAGATTTTAGCTGGTCTTGCTGGAATTCAGTGTGAATTTATATCTTCTCTTTCAATACCAATGCATAAGCTTGAAGCCCCTAATGTTTTGCTTTCAGGTGTGTTTTTTAGGAGCTTGTAAAATGACAGATGTGGGTTGTGTTCTAGATTGGTTCAAAGTGTCACCGTAATCATGTTGTGAAAATATTGGTGCAATTAAGAGACTTGATCATTACCTTTACTTATGACAATTGTTTTCAAGGTGGTTAAGTTCTGTACAGTAGCATGCATGTAGAGAGGGGAAGAGAGAGAGAGGGGGACCTGCTGTTGGTTTGTGAAGCATGGACTGGGTAGTTCTTTTCAAGATTTGAGGGGCTTTAGAGTGACCTTTATCTTGAATTCAGCTCAATAATGGCTTTGCAAAAATTCTTTGGTGTACTTCATATTTGTTATATAGATATCATATACATGTGTGTATGCCTTCTGTGTGCACTTAATATTTTCAATCTCTGTGACTGTAGGACTCACAAATGAAGTCAGGTGGCCGGCAAGATTCTCTAGAAGGTTCAGTTACGATGTTTTCAATTGTGCAATGAAGCCAACATATGAAGCTAATTTGCTAGAAAATAATTGTAGGATTTTCTCTCTCCATTACAGCTGATGCATCTCAAAATGGTGGTTCTGCCCATGGTTCTCAGAATGGAGGACAGGGAAATTCCATAATCAATCAACCAATGTCAATTGTTCCAATTTCTGCTACTGGGGCTCCAGCTGGTCTACCTGGTCCGGCAACCAACTTAAACATTGGAATGGACTACTGGGGAGCTCCAACTTCATCTGCCATCCCTGCATTACATGGAAAGGTTTCTTCTGCGCCAGTTGCTGGTGCAATAGTTACTCCTGGCTCACGAGACACTGTTCAATCACAACTTTGGCTACAGGTATAATATATGCAACTTTCATTAAATCTATGGATATGCGTGTCATTTTTTACCCAACTATGATAACCTGCCATTACCAAAATTATTGTCAATTATTGAATTTATTTCTTTTTTATGTTCAAGAGTGTGACAATTTTCCATTGAGAAATAACAGTGTGAAAGCAGAACTAACTGTTTTGTCCTGTATATGTTGATGAAATTTGCAAATCAATTTTCCATTTTGTTTTGTACAAGAATGATGCTCTATTCTTGTAATCCTGCTCTGTTTTGTGGGCAATTTTTTTGTTAGTAAATTCTGCGGTGTTTGGGTGTTAAATTTATGGTAGCACCAAAAATTACCGACTAATTGTGCAAAGTTTCACTTAGGAATTTGTTTTTAAAAGGGAGAAAATGGAATTTTTATGCTTCCATAACCTCAAAATAGTATTTGGGCACTATATGAACTAGAGCTGTTTGGCATGCTGCAATTTAACTAATATAGCTGTGGCTAAATATGCCTCTCTACTAGTTAAGGATAAGACTGTGTATTATTGGACTTTTCCAAACCTTCCATATCAGCTGGATTCATACTGGATGTTGTTGTTGTTGTTGTTGTATCTGTGGCTAAATATGATTGCATGTCCTAATTTTGTGGAATAGGATGAAAGAGAGCTCAAGAGACAGAGAAGGAAACAGTCAAATAGAGAATCTGCTCGTCGTTCCAGGTTGCGTAAGCAGGTAAATGAATACTTGACATTCATAATCTTGCCTAGAGATGTTTGTTAGTGCCTCTGCTTTAAAATCATTTGCTAATGTGTATACCAGGCTGAATGTGATGAGCTGGCCCAGCGTGCTGAAATCTTAAAAGAAGAAAATGCCAATCTAAGATCAGAAGTAAATCGAATTAAGAGCCAGTATGAGCAGCTTCTTGCGGAGAATGCTTCCCTTAAGGTAACATTCTGGCATTGGTTGTGTTCTTGAATTTAATTTATTTCTTTGCCATCCAGCAATCATCTGCTTGCTGTGCTTTATACATTCATGGGGGATTGAATGTAATTCCAGATTTGGCTTCATATAGATTCTTTAATAGCATAGCTTGAATTTTTTTGGTTTATTGAGGAGCAATCCTTTTCTTGGAAAACTGTACTTGGAAAATAAATGTTCAAAGTGACCGTTTAAGAATTTGTGGATTGATCATGAAGGATAAGGATTACTTACACTAAAAAGGCGGACTCTACTTTTATTGCAATGCAGTTGTGCAACTGTGTGAATATTAACCTCCTTGTTGATTCCTGCTGCCCCCCAGCAATGGGATGCTGTTTTACGTTCCTATTTCAGTGCAATGTTAATTATGCCAAAGAATGCAGATTGAATGGTACGTTAATAAAAAAAACGAAAAAAAACCCTGATACATGTTTGATCTTCCCTTGCAGGAAAGGCTTGGAGAACTTCCTGGAAATGAAGATCTTAGGGCTAGCAGAAATGATCAAAATATAAGCAACGACAAAATACCGACTGCACAAAAAGAGGTCGTACAGGGTGGTCAGTAGGATCTAATTGCCCTGTTTCTTGCTGCTTGTGAAGACCATAACCTAACCAGTTAGCAACAGAAAAGTCTTGTCTTGAATAGCAATGTAGTTCCAAGTTTTACGAAAGCTGATCTTTATAGATCTAGGGTCTGTTCATTTCATATCATCATTATATTTGTAGCCGGTCTATGCTCAAAAGGCCTGGGATGGTATGAAGAGTGAAATTTGTGACATACCCTGTTTTTAAGAGGGTGTTATTCACGCTTAACTTACAACATGAATCTGTGTTAAATAAATGTGTTGATGATTGTGTTGATTAGATGTTGAAGCCAAGGACACGATAGTTAAATAATATCATAATGATTAATGGTAAAAAAAAAATTAAAAATAAATATAATTAAAATAAAAATTAAATGAGTCTAATATAAATATATAGTTAATTATTCTTTTTATATTTTAATGAGATTTGACATCATTATCAAATCAAATTACTAAATAAATTATAAGATCTCATGTCAGATAATCTAAATCCGCCTTAAGTATTTGGAGTCTCAAAACTTGGAAACTATGAAGCCACCATATCAAGGACAATTGATCGTACTTGAAAACTTAACAAACGAATAACTCAATAATGAAATGCTTCTCCCCGATGACCCAGTTCAAGGCCTTCTATCCTCACTGAGGGTGAGGGACACGGGAAATCTTGATCAAAATCTAATAGGGTACTGTAGTTTTTTGGTTCATTGAGAGATACATGTCAGCATCCATTAGATGAGCTGAGCCTTGTAAAAGGGTATTAACTGGATCTTTGAAATGATACAAATGGCCACGCAATTTTTTCTGCTGAAATGAGAGAGATGAAAAACGGCAGCAGATCTTCCTTTCCTTTTGATCTTCTCATTGTCAAAATTTGGTTAAGATCGAATTATTTTGTGTGGTTTCAGATTAGAAGAGTGGTACCAATGCAGCAGTTGAGCTAATAACGCATCGTACCTTCATCAAGTAATGATTGATTGCTTCATTGCCATCAAAAGACTGACGTCCGTCTCAGCGGATACAAGCGTACATCAAACTATAAGAGCATGAAGAAATAAAGCAAATAAATGCTGGAACAAAACATAAACTACAAACATAGAAAACATCTTTGGCCAATACATAATAACGTTAAGTAGTAACAAAATAAAAAGATTATTATTTGTTTCACCAGGGTGCACTATAACCTTTTCCAGTCGAGTCAATCGTTTGTTAAAAAAATTAGAAAGGCTTTCCATTATTAACCAAATAACAGCCACTTAAATTTTTAAGATAAAGAGTTGAAAGAATATCGTTTGAAAGATTGAATCCTGCAATGATTTCATATGTTACCGAAATGAACAATCACCCGCTGCTTGATGCTAAAATCTCAAGAACTAGATTGCAGGTCAGTCAGATGGACCAAGCATTTTTTCAGGCACCACGAGGCTATCAAATTCTTCACTGTTTAGCACTCCAAGTTTAAGTGCAGCATCCTACAAAGTTCGTAGAAAAGAATAATTCAGCAAAGTTGCCAGATGCCTAAATAATTCTAGAGCCCTTGGAAAACCACTTCCCTAATATAGCCAGTTATTGCCGCCAGTAAGAATGCTAAAATCAAGATACTGCTCTGAAAAACCGTAATAAGGAAAATACACTCAAAAGAACTCATCACCTTCAGAGTAGTTCCTTCCTTGTGGGCTGTCTTGGCAACTGCTGCAGCATTGTCGTAACCAATTTTCTGGAAAACGTGGTTTAAAAAGTAAATGTATGAGAAACACCCAAATCAAAAAGAATTTCAAGGTGAAATAAGAGAGCAGAAACTCACAGGGTTCAATGACGTGACAAGCATTAGCGACTGCAAGTAGAGCACCTGATAATCAGTTGAGGATCTAAAGGACAAAGGTATAAACTAAAGCATTATGTCTAAAGTGAAAACTGACCTCATGTAGCAATTTTGAAATTCTTTCTCTATTAGCTTGAATTCCTCTCACACAGTTTTTCTCAAAGGAGGTAGATGCATCCCCAAGTAATCTTATTGACTGCACCAATGAGTTAAAGGAACAATATTAGTGGACAAGCACATAATATCTCACTCATGACCAAATGAGTCAGTTGCAGGTCACTGACTGCAGAGCATACAGTAAATAATACAGGAAGATAAGATAATATATATAGGTCAATAGAGATTAAATTTATTTGTCATCTTATATTCAGGTCCCAGATATGATATTTATGATTCTGTTACTAAAGATGCATCCAAGAGGCAATGTCATTATTAACCTCGGTTTCAAAGACAAATTAAAAGAATATGAATCTTGTGAAACCTGAATTAATTATTACTTTTATGATTGTCTTCTTTAACTGAATGTCATCACAGCATTCACAAAATTGAAAGTTAAATCCCCTGTTAAAAACTCTGGAAAGTAAAATAGCCATAAAGACAGCTCTGCACAAAAACAATCATATCAATTAGGGTTTTCTCCTACCGTATAATTTGTATCTAGTTTAGAACACTTGTATAACACCAAGCTAGACTTATTCCCTGAAACTATTTATAAACAAAATAGAACTCCATGGAAATATGACTTACATGGAGGAGATTACTAGCAATCATTGGTTTGAACACATTTAGCTCAAAGTGGCCATTTGATCCACCCACTGCAATGCCAACATGATTTCCCATAACCTGCAAATTGAAGAGAAATTTTAAACTGTTTTTCCTTTTTCTTGCAAGGAAGTACCATTCTGAGTTCAGAGTAGAAAATAAAGTGAGTTTTCCATAGAAAAATGTAAGCAATCATGCACATATATAAACTGTTGGTGCTGGTTTAGTGATCCATTGATCCTAAAAGGAGCAAAGTCAAATACATGAAAAGTTACCTGAGCGCAAACCATTGTAAGAGCTTCACACTGGGTTGGATTAACCTTTCCCTGAAAAGGAAAAATCAGATCGCACAGCAATAATGTTAGTCCTGTGACCCACAAATTTTTGGTTCATAGGCGAAAAAGACGGGATAAAAAATTTACTGGCATGATACTGCTGCCTGGTTCATTTTCGGGAAGAATGAGTTCACCAAGGCCACATCTTGGACCACTAAGCAAAAAAGAACAGTGTAAACTCTAAACTCAAGTAATAAAATACATAAAGAACATCAGAATAGAATTATAGAGCAAGCATACCTACCTTCCTAAGAAGCGTATGTCATTGGCAATCTTCATCAAAGAAACAGCAACAGTGTTGAGTGTTCCACTGGCATGAACAAAAGCATCATGTGCAGCCTGGAGAAGATGAATCATGTTAGATTTGAACTCGGAACAAGAATTTACTATTGGCTGATAGAATGAAATGATCATTGATTGATTGAAATCATAGAAGCAAAAAGTAACATTTGATGACATTAAAGAAATAGGAAGATAAAGAATAAAAGCAAAGGAATGGAGATGACAAAAACTTGCCAAAGCCTCAAACTTGTTTTCTGCTGTAACAAATGGTAGGTTTGTTTCATCAGCCACCGCTGCAGCTATCTTTTCATCAAAACTGGATGAAATGCAAAATATCAATAACTGTTAACGAACAGAAATATTTAGATAGGCATCAGTCAAATTACATTTCACATAGTTTTGATGGTTCAAAATTTTTTATGTATCTATTTAAAGGAACAAAATTGATTGGACAGGAGGTTTATGAACTAGACTGTAATGCCCTCTGGGTCATTTGTGCAGGCATGTCCACGTTAATGCACAGAAAGCATCTGCCAACCCACAAACTTAAGAACCTTCTGTACTTCAATGAAAAAGAGCAAGAATTTTTAGGCATCTAAGTATGTTCTAACAAAATAAGCACTTGTCAACCAGCAAGTGACACGCAAAAAAAATGTATCTCACCGTTTTCACTTTTCTTTTTGCTTCTGTTCCTAAGCAAACAATATTTACATGCACCTTTTCCTTTCTTTCTTTGGTATAGGATCCAGGAAAAGAAAAATGCATTCATCCTACCATATACTCAAAATTACTGTAACAATTCTTTCATGTCAGCATTAAAAAAAAAAACTGATTCTATGATGCCAGGTAAGTATAAAAAGTCTATTAAAGTGGACATCATATAAAAACAAATAAAGTGGATATCATATAAAAACAAACTTTTTCGATTATCAATTTGGTTAGGTTTTGTGATTGGAACTTTACTCAACACAGACACAAAATTAGTACTTCAAGCCTTTGGAAAATGTCAAATTACATAAGATACCAAAACAGAATCTAAGTGAGTGCGGCTTTATGAAGGCCATAGATACCCTTTCTTTGTGTTCAATCCAGTTCCCACAGCAGTTCCACCTTGTGCAAGCTGCATAAGCAACAACATATATTAGAAATATGTTTCAGAAAAAGAAAGGATCAAACAAAGAAGACCATAGTATAAAATTTGGTGTTTGTCCACCTGATAAAGCCGGGGTAGAGTCCAGATGATTCGATCAACCCCATATTTGACCTGCAAACAAGGGAAATGATTTTTGAATTAGTGAAAAGACATAAACGGCAAGGAAATTTTTAGAAAGCCTTATAGGAAAGACAACTGACTTGTGTGGTATAGCCACTAAATTCTTGCCCCAAAGTCAAAGGTGTAGCATCTTGAGTGTGAGTACGGCCAATTTTGACAATATCCTTGAACTCAATAGACTGTATAGAGCAACAGGATTATTATCATTCCTAGCAACCAAGGCAAGAATATGCACATAAGCATAAAACTAAGGACGTAGACAAACAGATCCGGTAAACTTATGAACCTACAAAGACCTTGGCCAAAACACTACTGAAAGATCATTGCTTTCAACAAAGAAAGAGATGCAACTACAAATTTTTCCTTCAAAAGAGATGCATAAGAGTACAAACACAATTCTTGAAAAGAACAATAATGAAGATGAAAGGACGTGCCTAG
>JANIPN010000005.1:18079647-18093084 GCA_027478595.1 Erythroxylum anguifugum
ATTTTTAATTAAATAAATTTATTTAATCTCTTATATAATATTTATTAACAGATTATTAATAAAATTATGTTATTTTATTAAAATAAATAATTTATAAATTAAAATTTTGTTTATAAATTAATATATATTTGAAATATATTTTAATTAATAATATTTGAATATTTATATATTTTAAAGTTAATAATATTTATTATTAAATTTTAATTACATATTAATTTAATTATAAATTAAATTATTCATAATTTAATTGATAATTAATTTAATCTATTAAATATATAATGTTAATTAAATTATTCATAATTTTTATTAAAATTAAAATATATTAAATGGTAATAAATAAAAATAAGAAATAAGAAATAAAAACTACTTTTTATAGTTTTATAATTTTTGAAAACAGGACGAAATCAAAATTAAAAGCTAAAACTAAATAAAAATATAAACAAATACTAATTTAAATTTTTACATAAGTTATTTTTATTTAACTCCACGTGTCATCCGCCTAATTTCTGAAGACACTGAAAAGAAAATTCCCCAACTTTTGCATCACGGAGCATGGGACACGTCGATTAAAGTGGCATTCGACTGAGCCAGAAACAGGATTCAGTGAATCCAGGCGGAAAAGAAGTTCTCGTTTGCTGACTTACGGGCATTTGTTACTAAAATGGGTGGACCCATAACTGGTTCCAACCGCCAAATGGCTTTGGAGTATCTCCATTTCGTGCCAAAGATATTAGCTGGTACTATGTCAACAAGATTATAATCATATGTTATTTTTGCAAAAAATTAAACATTAACTATTTTATTATTATTTTTTAAATTTCACGATAAAAATATAAAATCAGTAAAATTTAAAATTTTTAATAATTAACCTTAAATTTAAAAAGAGATCCCATAACACCATACATACAAACCATTCTTTATCTATATTTTAAATTTCAATACTTAACACAATGAGTTATTCTAATATACTTGATTCTAATTTTTGTCGTAAGCAAAGCAAGCCAACATGATTAAAGAACGAGGAACGTATTCACCCGTTCTCAAAATTACTGTCCTGTATAAAATTGGAAGTAAAGTAACAAGCCTTTTTTTTTAAGGTTTATACCACCGGTAACCGAGCCCACTAGGTTAACTAATCCGAATTAGGACTTTGTTACAATTAAGGCCCTTCACCGCGGGTGTGTTTAGTGGAGATCAAACCTAAGAGCTATTCTCACACGGGGATTACGTTCCGAAGAATGATCCATACTGGGGTTGGTCACAACAAACATAAGCAAGCCAAAAAAGTCAACGAACTACATCCACGTGATATTTTTTTTCCAGACAAGACAAGAGACTATAAAGTCACCACCCATTGTTTTAGACTCTCGGATTAAAGTCACCACCCATTGTTTTAGACTCTCGGATTATACTGTGAATCTAAGTTGAAATCTCGGTGGCACGGATTATAATATTAATATTATTAGTGACATAATTTAATTATGTTAATCTGTTATATAAATACAATTTTATCACTAGCAATTTTAATATTTAATATTATAAATTAAAATATATTACTTATAAAAGAAAATAAAACTAAGTTATTTATGAATGTTAACGTAATATAGTACTTATAATATTGGAGAAACAAATAATATTCATTTCTTTTTAATAAATAGAAGTTGTAAAAGTGAAGGAGGTATACTATGGGTTGATGAGATCTTCTTCTACAATATTCTCATCCGGGGAAGTTGATACTTTCTAGGTTCTCCCACCTGTCTGCTTCTGCTGCTGCATCTGGTTCATTCTTCTAGTTCTATGACTTGATTTTCCTTTATCCACTGTTGATAAAGATAATTTATTTTTATTAGAGAAAGACCAAAAATAAAAAGATAAAATTAAACTGATCTAAGCAAGATACTTGGAGATGGAGATGGAGATGGAGATGGACCAAAAATATTTGTAATTGTAATTTTTTAGGGATTGAATCAATGAATTGGTATTAGTCACAACTGAATTGAATGTGTGCATTCATGGAGTTTCATTTTGTGATGAGAAATCCACAGTATTTATTTATAGTAAACACAAGTCCGTGGAAAGAAAAGAAAAGAAAAAAGGGGAATATCTAGATTAATACCGTTGCTAAGCTAAGCTATTGGACTTCGAACCGAAAATATCAGCAAGCCTCGCCTCGCCTCGCCTCGCCTGACTGACTCTTTCATCAGACAAAGTATGCAGCAGATAACAGGAACAAGGAGTGAGATATTGGTGGCTTTTCCTTCAACAGCAGGATGTTTTGGATCTCCCGAATCTTTCAGGCCTCGCCACTTTCCTTCTCTCCATTTTCTCTCTCCTTACTTGTCCAAAGTACGTATCTTTCTCTTCTTTTTTGTTGTTGCGTGCATTTCTTTCTCTGATCTGTTGTAGTTGCATGGGCACCGTATGTATTGTGAGGAGGTAGAAGTTTTATTTAGGGGAATTGCGAAAAAGAACTTGTAGGTCCACTGAGGCTGGAATGGATTTGTTTATCGTTGATTCTATACTCAGCTGCACTCTTACACTATCTTTTCTGTTCTAGAGATGCCCCTCTTTTGGCTTACGAAAGCCAGGAACTGGATTTGAGAATTGCCGGGCAAGAAATTTAACTGTGAGAGCATTAGATGGTCCAAGCAATTATTCAGCTCCTGTTTCTCCTCTTGAATTTGAATCCCACGTAGGCCAGCTTTTGGCACAAATTATGCAAACCCATCCTCATTTACTCCCTGCAGCTATTGATCAGCAGCTTGAGAATCTTCAATCTGATAGAGAATCCCAAAAAGAAGTTACTCCTTCACCTCAGGATGTCCTCTACAGGTTAGTACTTACAACTTTCATTCTTGAAAGCAATTGGCATTAGCTCTTATTGTATCTGGCATGACTCTTTATGGAAGCATGGGACTTTCTAATTTTGTTTTTATGCTTTAATTTAACAAACAAATATTATCGGGGTAATTTTTGAATGTGTATGTTGGGTGCCATTGTTAGATATGCTGGATGACATTTTGGCTTATGCAGGACAAATTTTGGGGGATATTATGACACACATATGAGGGATAAACTTGGACAAAGTTCCAATTACTCGAATGTGCATTTGTTGTCTTGCTTTACTCTCCATGTAAATGAGCTTAAAAAATGCATTTAGGGCCAGGACGTATGAGGTTGTGGACAAGAGAAGATGGGTAAAGGTCCATTTACTTCATTGTCTCTGGTAGGTCTTCAATAATATGGGACTTAAGGTCATAAATGTGAGCTTTTTAATCTATGAAATGGTGGTGAAGCTGACAAATTTTGTGCCATTAGTGAGCCAACTTTGGAAACAAGTTTTTATCTCATCTGAACCTTTTTTTGATTGAGAAAATGTTAGGTGTAGCTTCATGGTTTTGCAAGTTAATGTTTTAACAGGGACATCGGTGATTTTTATCCATATGGAAACAATCTAAAGACTACAATGTTTGTTCTTTAATTTATTGATTATTTGGAAGATCTTATATATCACAGAGTTTCATTTTTGTTTGCTACTTGATCAATTTTTGCTGAGGATGCATTATGCCTTAGAGTCTGTTGACTACTTTCACAGAGTGTCAGTTTAATTTCTGACCTAGAATTCTTCCCATGCCGTATCACTTTGTCCCTGTATTGACTAGTGTGCTGACGATGATGAACTTTCAGGAGAATAGCTGAAGTCAAGGAGAAGGAAAGGCAAAAGATACTTGAAGAAATCATTTACTCCTTGATTGTGCAAAAGTTTTTAGACAAAGGCATCTCAATGATTCCAAAAATATCGGCAACCTCGGACCCTGCCGGACGGGTGGATTTTTGGCCAAACCAAGAGCAAAAGTTGGAATCTGTTCATTCCGCTGAAGCCTTTGAAATGATACAAAGCCACTTGGCTCTTGTGCTTGGAGATCGCTTAGTTGGCCCACTTGATACTATTGTTCAAATTAGTAAAGTCAAACTTGGAAAGTTATATGCAGCTTCTATAATGTATGGATATTTCCTCCGGAGAGTTGATGAACGTTATCAACTTGAGAGAACCATGAACACTCTTCCAAAGGGTTTCAGGGAAGGCCAGGGAAGTCAAGATCCAAATATAGTGAACCAGCTCTGGGATCCAGATTCTTTGATAAGGATTGCACCCAACGATGAAGGCAATATTGATGAGAGCTTCATGGATTCTGGAGTAGGAAAATCATATAGGCTAAGATCCTATGTGATGTATTTGGATGCGGAGACACTTCAGAGATATGCAACCATAAGATCCAAGGAAGCTATTTCCTTGATTGAAAAGCAAACACAAGCACTATTTGGGAGGCCTGACGTAAGAATTGCGGAGAACGGTTCACTGGACACAGGGAGTGATGAAATTGTCTCAGTTACTTTCTCTGGATTGACAATGCTAGTACTAGAGGCAGTAGCATTTGGATCATTTCTGTGGGATTCAGAAACGTATGTTGAATCAAAATACCATTTCTTTAGCAGCTAGAATTACCTGTTTACCATGAAACCATGTAAAGTATCATTTTCTTATGATGTATGGTGGTGCATGTTTCTGGCAGCTCCCCAATATAACGAAGTTCTTCAGCTCTACAATCGCTAGGACATCCTGTTAGCAATAATTGCAATGACAACAAAGGAATCCAGATATTTGTACATTATCCTTTCCTATATGTGAAGAATGGAGTTAGTACAGGTTGTGTATTCTGTAAATTCATTTTGTAGCTGATACAAGCTGAATTCTTAATATTACTAGTATACGTAAAGGAATTCAAGTCTTTACTGCTAAATCAATAGTTACTTGATCCTTGATCACACATGTACAAGCACACAAGGATGACTTTGTTATAACAATTTTTCATAGAGAATTAGAGGATTTGGAGAGAGGGATAGAAGAAGAAAAAGGGATAATCTTGATTCTTCATATTCGTCCTTTCCAGAACTTTATGGAAGAATTAACACCTAATACAAAGCTGACGCGGGTTATATTGTTATAACTTAACTATTTAACCAAACTGAAATGGTGAAAAGTGAAGCCTCCATTACAATGCCACTTTCTTCCTCTTCTTTTTAAATTTCCTGCGATATTCTGAAACACTGGATGTATGGATGTTTCGGGGGTAATGACGCGCCTCTATAACGAGTGTTGTGTGTAGGACTGTAGTTTCCAAAAATTCTCTATCAGTCCTCTTTTTGTCAGCCTTTTGCTTCATTCAGTGTTGAACCCGATTTAAGTGACCTCCAAAGCTACTTCTCTCTCCCGTAACGCTTGATCAACTGTAAGACCTTGGAATCCCTGCTACATATACGACATAAACTGGAGGTGGATATCCCTATAAGACCTAAAATGGGGTTGAGTTGATGGTTGTATGATCGGTGGTTTCATACCACCATTCAGCTATGGGGTTCCATTCCACTCCCTTATAAGCAGCTTTCCCACAAAAGCACTTTAAGATACGTCTCCAACACCTTATTGATAGCCTCTATTTTCCCGTCTAATTGAGGGTGATAGTCTATAGAATACTTCAAGCTCACCCTTTATCAGTCCCTTAATAAAATTGTTTGAATGTGTGCATCAGTTGCAGATTTTGTTCCAGATTTTCACTGTTTCAGTTTGTCATATCTTTGACCAAATCAGTTTGATTTTCTATTTGCTTATTCTGTTAGCAATATCAGATTAGGAGATTTTCTAGCAGTTGTTTGCAAGCTTTTGTATTTAAGCTACTGCCCTCTCAATGAAAATTATTTAATTCCTGCATAAAATCTCTTCCGGTTCTTACTCTATTTTGTTCTTAATTCTGGTTAAGTCTTACATAGAAAGCCAACCAAGTGGTATCATAACCCTCTTCTTAAGGGACTTGTGAGTGATCAGAGTGAACTCCTCCATAAACGGCCTAAAAACCTTTCAGTCCATCAAATTAATGGATTCTAAAACACTATTTACAGCCCTTGCACCACCTGTGTTCAATGGTGAAAATTACCAATTCTGGGTAGCAAGAATGGAAGCTCACTTGGAGGCAAATAATCTTTGGAAAGCTGTTGAGGAAGACTACGCAATTCTTCTATTACCTAATAACCCAACAATGGCACAGGTCAGAAACCACAAGGAGAGGAAAGCAAGAAAGTCCAAGGCAAAGGCTACTTTGTTTGCGGCTATTTCAACCAACAATCTTCACCAAAGTTATCACAATGAAATCAACATTCGAAGTTTGGAATTCTCTCAGGAATGAATATGAGGAGATGAGAGAATTAGAGAAATGCAAGTGCTCAACTTGGTCAGGGAATTGAAGATGCAGCAAATGAAGGAGTCTAAGACAATTAAAGAGTATGTTGACAAACTAGTAAACATTGTCAACAAGGTTAGATTGCTTGGTTTTGAGTTTTTTAATTCAAGAATTATTCAGAAAGTCTTAGTCACTATTCTTGAAAGATTTGAGGCAACCATTTCTTCCTTGGAGAATACAAAAGACCTGTCAAAAATTAGCTTGGCGGAGTTGCTATATGTCTTGCAAGCCCAAGAACTTCCAGCCAAATTGCAGAGCAATCATGGAGGAAAAGGCTGGAACAAGAAAAATAAAAAGAAGAATTCAATGACATCAGAAGTTGCTGTCAACACTAAGAGTAACAATGAAAGAAAAAACTCAGATTGTCCTCCATGCAGACACTGTGGCAAGAAAGGCCATCATCCTTTCAAATGCTAGAAAAGACCAGGTGTCAAGTGTGCTAAATGCAACAAGATGAGACATCACGAGGAAATTTGCAAGAGCAAATTTCAGCAAAGAAATGTGGCACAAGTTGCAAACGAAAAGGAGGAAGAAGATCATTTTTTTGTAGCAATATGTTTTGCCACCAGCTCAAATGAAAAATGGTTGCTGGATAGTGGTTGCACCAATCATATGACCTATGATCTGGAACTTTTTAGGGAGCTGGACACATCTCAAGTATCTAAAGGGACATATCTCAGGTAACTAAAGTTAGAATTGGCAACGACGAGCATATTACTGTCAAAGGAAAAGGAGTTGTAACCATTGAGAGCTACACAGGTACCAAAATTATTTCTAATGTTTTATTTGTATCGAAAATTGATCAAAATTTGTTGAGTGTGGGATAGCTGCTTGAGAAGGGATTTAAATCCATCTTTGAAGATAAGCAATGTTTAATCAAGGGTGCAGACGATAAGGAAATTTTTAGAATTAAAATGAGAGGTAAAAGCTTCTCTTTGGGTTCAATGGAGGAGGAGCAAGCAACCTATCCCTTTACTTTAAGCAATACCAAGACTTGGCATAAAAGATTAGGTCATTTCCATCATGCTGCGGTATTGACAATGTAAAGGCAACAGCTAGTTCTAGGTTTGCCTCACTTGGAGTCTGATTTGCCAAATTGTAGGGCTTGTCAGTTTGGTAAGCAAGCAAGATTACATTTCTCGCAATCCTCTTGGAGAGCAACAGAGAAGCTACAACTCATTAACACAGATCTGGCTGGACCTCAAAGAAATCCTTCACTCAATGGGACTAAATATTATATAGTCTTTATTGATGACTTCACTAGAATGTGTTGGATTTATTTTCTTAGGTTCAAGTCAGAAGTTGCTAGTATTTTTTGGAAGTTTAAACAGTGGGTTGAGAATTAAAGTGGCTGCATGATACAAGTTCCAAGGTCTGACAATGGCAAGGAATACACATCTAAACAGTTCAGTATGTTTTGTGAGGAAGCAGGAATCGAACACCAACTCACAGCTCCATATACTCCTCAGCAAAATGGAGTTAGCGAGAGGAAGAATTGTATAATAATGGAGATGTTTAGATGCATGCTTCATAAGAAAAATTTGCCAAAGGAGTATTAGGCAGAGGCTACAAATACTTCTGTCTTTCTACTAAACAGGCTTCCCACCAAAGTAGTAAAAGGAAAGACTCCTTATAAAGCATGGTATCGTTAGTAGCCCTCCATACAAAACTTTAAAGTATTTGGTTGTCTATGCTTTACTCATGTGCCGCAAATTAAGAGGGACAAGCTAGACAAAAAGGCTGAACCTGGTATCTTTGTAGGATATAGTACAATCTTTAAAGCTTATAGAGTTTTCAAGCCTCACACAAGGAAAATTCTAATAAGCGGGGATTTATATTTTGTGGAGAATGAAAACTGGTGCAGGAACGATGCAGGAAACAAGCAAATTGTTGATTCTCTACTGAATCAAGATGAGTTAGTGGATCACACTCCTATAAGAGCAATCGAATTGCTCTCTGAAATCTACCAAAGATGTAATGTTGCTGTTCTGAAGCCCACTGGATATTAGGGAGCAGAAAAAGACCCCAAATGGAGGATTGCAATGTAGGAGGAGCTCAACATGATTTTAAAAAATCAGACTTAGGAGCTTGTTGATAGACCTAAAGGCAAAAAGGAAATTGGAGTGAAGTGGTTTACAAAACAAAGCAAAATATTGATGGTTCAGTCAATAAGTACAAAGCAAGGTTAGTGGTAAAAGGTTATGCTTATATTTTTGGTGTAGATTTTTCTAACAATTGCTCCAGTGGCACGACTAGACACAATCAGGTTACTCTTAGCAGTAGCAGCACAAAAAGGATGAAAAATTTACCAACTTGATGTGAAATCAACTTTTTTTAATGGATTTCTGGATGAAGAAATCTATGTTGAATGACCGGAAGGCTTTGCTGTAAAAGGTCAAGAGGACAAGGTTTATCTACTAAAGAAGGCACTGTATGGTTTAAAATAGGCTCCAAGAGCTTCGTATAGTAGGATTGATGAGCATTTGCTAAAATTAGGCTTTGTGAAAAGCCAAAGTGAATCGACTTTGTATGTCAAAGGTGATAAAGCTAATTTTGTGGTGGTCTCCTTGTATGTTTATGATCTTCTACTTACAGGAAATAATCTTAGACTTATCCAGCAATTCAAGGCAGACATGCTGCACGTATTTGAAATGACTGATCTAGAAGAAATGATGTTTCATTGGAATAGAGATTAAGCAAAGAGGAAATGAGGTTTTCATCAACCAGAAGAAGTATGTAAAGGAGATAATGAAGAAATTTAACATGGAAGACTACAAAAGCATGAGTACTCTAATGTGCCAAAAGGAGAAGTTGTGCAAGGAAGATGGGGCTAAACGAGTAGATGAAACTCTGTACAGAAGTTTCTCGATTGCTTAATGTTTCTCACCGCAACAAGACCAGATATCTTACATGCTATGAGTGTGTTATCAAGGTTTATGAATTGTGCAAGTGAAGTCCACCTTAAGTCAACCAAAAGAGTTGTGAGGTATGTACATGGGACCTTAAATTATAGTGTCAAGTTTAGTGCTGATCAAAATTTCAAGTTGCTGGGATACTCTGACAGTGACTGGGCAAGTTCCTCTGATGACATGAAAAGTACCACAGGCTATTGTTTCAGTTTTGGAACAGGAATCTTTTCTTAGTGTTTAAAAAAAACAAGATATTGTTGCACAATCAATTGTTGAAGTTGAGTTTATTGCAGCGATAACATTTGTTAATCAAGCTTTATGGCTATGAAAAAATTGTTTGATTTGCATTTGGAGCAAGGATAGAGCACTGAAGTGATGGTTAACAATCAGGCAACTATAGCTATCTCCAACAACCTAGTTTTTCATGGAAAAACAAAGCATTTTAATGTCAAGTTGTTTTTTTCTTATAGATGTGCAAAAGGATGGGGTTGTGCTTTTGAAGTATTGCAAGACTGAAGATCAACTTGCAGATATTTTCACTAAACCTCTTTTAAGAAGCAAATTTGAGGGGAAAATCTTGGAATTTGTAGCTTCTGATGCAAAAAGGAGTGTTTGAATATGTGCATCACTTATAGATTTTGTTCTAGATTTTTACTGTTTTGGTTTTTCACATTTTTTACCAAATCAGTTTGATTTTCTGTTTGCTTATTATATTAGCAATATCATAGTAGGAGATTTTCTAGCAGTTGTTTCTTAAATTCATTTGCAAGCTTTTATATTTAAGTTACTACTCTCTCCATGAAAATTATTTAATTCCAGCATAAAATCTCTTCCAATCCTTACTCCCTCTATTTTGTTCTTAATTCTGGTTAAGTTTCACATACCAGAAAAACAACAAAAATTCATGCTCTATTCCCTCCAACTTCCTTTAAGAATTGATAAAGTTTGAAGCAATTCCAAATATGCTAAATTATCATACTTATTCCTTCGCCAAGATGAGCATCGCTTCATATGATTCCTTACATCTTTGGATAGTCCCTTATATTAAATTAGGTTTTTTAACCTTTTCTGTGGTGGCAACAACCCCTGCGTGCCCTTCTGTCATGTCGTCATTCCCCATAATGACAAGCTTCTTCCTAAATTCTAGGTTCAATCTGACTATAATTATCACGTTCCATTTCACAAGCTTTCATTCCATTCATAAACACTAGGCTCATGTGTTACATCGTTCAATTTCCTAATTAATTTTTTATTAGTAAGATATTGTTTCCAGTTATCTTCTATCTTTTTCATCAGCCTCGCATATGCTTAGGATGTGGACATTGTCAACAACTCTACGGTGGTGAGTCTAGATAGGGTGTCAACAATAGCTTTCTCCTTACCACTTATAAATACATTGTTTCAAAAGGTATTTTAAGCTCTCATGGTTGGTTTTCACTATGAATACTCACCCACCCTTTTAAGTAATAATGCCAGTGTTTAATGGCTCTGATCACTGCCAAAAACTCTTTTTCATAAGTTGATAGGCCTTTATGTCTCTTCCTAATAATGATTTGCTCAAGAATGCTTTTGGATGTTTTTCTTACTATAAAATCACTCGTATTCTCATTCCACTCGAGTCTATCTCAATGATAAATGGTTTAGTGAAATATGGAAGAGCTAGAATTGATGCAAAAGTGTTAGATTTCTTAAGCTTCTCGAATGTTATTTATGCCTTTACGCTCCATATCCACTGATTAATATTTTTCCCTTCAATAAATCCATTAAAGGCTTAACCAACTCCCTATAATATTTAATAAATCGACGATAGTACTCTCTCAGACCAAGAAATCGTTTTAACTCCTTTAACAATTTTGGGATTGGCTATTATAGAATACTTTGCATCTTTCTTGTATTTGTGGCCACATCTTTCTTTGATATGAAGTATCCTAAGTATTACACCTCTAGCCCCAAACACGTATTTTCTACCTTTAATGAACAACTGGTTATCTTAAAGTGTTTTCATAGTTTTACATAAGTGCTTCATATAAGATTGAAATGAATTGCTATATAATAGCATATCATTTAACAATACTAATATAAACATTTTAAAAAATGACTTGAAAAAGTATTAATCAAACTTTGAAATATATGGCATCACCAATAACTTATAGTGTCCCTCATTAGATCAAATGTCATCTTATACATGTCTTCTGGTTGCAATCAAATTTAGTGGTAATCTAATCTCAAATATGTTGGAAATCAACAGTGATCGAAGCACGGGCGTCGTGGAAAGATAAAATTTTTACGATTTCCAATCAGATCACGATAATTGAATAACTTGAATAATTAAACCAAATCATAAAAATATAAAATCGTACCTGATTCAATTTCCTATTGAATTCCTTATAAAGCTTTTTGATTTAACAGCCATAAGATGTGTGACCGATTAGGTTCCTAATATATTGACAATAATTATAAATTATAATTATAATTCATAATTAGAACCAGATAAATTAAAACTCCTTTTAATTTATTTTTAATTCTTAAATTAAACAATTTATAATCATAGATCAAGATTAACGTCTAACTACATGTCATGATCACTCAAATATCAAGAATGTCAAAGTGGTTTGACTTAACTTATCTATGCATGATATATAGTTTAATCCATTTGTCATCCAATGTTCATGTTGGATAGATTATGAATATAATATTTACTCTTTTGTATCCAATCATGTTTGTTCTTGTTAATTAGTAATTGATTTATAATTGATGCTTGAAAATGTCGTTTTAAATGTCAATTTACTCTGGTTAGAGAATTCGATAAATCACTACTAATCAAGAACAATAAAATATTCTCTCTAATTACTTTAGAGTGACGAATTTCTTTATTAACTTATGCAACTATATTTATATATGGTTCATATTATATCTAAGTAGTACTAACTAAATTATCCTCAGACAGTTCATAAGTAGCATCAAAGCACAGTAATTCTCACATAAGATACCTTGGTAATCTCAAATATAATGATCAATTATACAACTATTATTATAAGGAAATCCATAGACACATAAGTAATATTTCAATAGGATTCTCATAGTTGGGTCAGTTCACTAACTTATTCTCTAATAAGCACTCATTTATTAGTTTAAGTATCTCCATACTTTAATTATGAGATCAATTACTTTCTTCATAAGAAAGAGGCATAATGTGTGCTAGTTTTTCTGTTTCATTAATATTTCATCTTTATGAAACTACAACTAGAAACATTTAAGAATAATACATGAATGTAAATTGAATCTTATAATTATGATCTCATCATAATTTCAATTACACAGTAATTATTTTAAGGATTTTACCTGTAGTATTAAAACATCAAATGTAATTAACTTAATACATAAAGATAAATAATGCCTTTTATTAATTAAACAGTAATTATATACATCCAGTTGCAACCAATCGATTGGCAACAAGGGCAGAAACTCACAAAATCCAATTTATAATACCAGTTGGAACCATGTAATTCATCAAGAGTTCTTCAATGAGTAGGATGGAGAATTTATCTTTGTTTAATACCAATGCCACCGAAGAAGCATATGGCCCAATGCTTTGTTAAAAAAAAACTTACCTCATCAACTATTGCACCAAGTTCTCTATCATATCCTTCCATGATCTAGAATAGTGATAAGGTTAGATATTAATGGTTTTAGTTCCCTCCTTTAAATGGATCCTATGATTCTGTTTCCTATTCGGAGGTAGTTGATTTGACTCTTTGAACACCAAAGCATGCCCTGATATGTTTATCTCATTAAAGGGGGCTTAAGTAGTTTCCTTGAATGTCCATTTGTTAAAACTGACATTATTCAATAGGGTAAGTGAATTGCAACATATAGTGTAACACCCCACTCTCGAGTGACCCGAACCCGATATCATTGGTGATATCCGAGTCCGTGCCCCGCGCGGGTGGCGTATTTCATCAGTCAGTAAAACTCAGTATACATTTTTTTTTAAACATACATTAGCGCAACAAAAACAGTAAACAGTAGAAAACATTCGCAGTTATTACAATCATTTCACAATCCTTTACAGCAACCAGAAAGTTCACATATAAATCAGTTTACAACGATTGCGAAATACAATTATGAGACACTAATGCAGACGTGAACTGATCTCGACCTCTATCCTTCACTTGCCTACAGTAGACATACTCCCGCGTTGAACGGGGTACTCTTCCAGTCCTGAAAAATAG
>JANIPN010000005.1:18134773-18161044 GCA_027478595.1 Erythroxylum anguifugum
CAATTTACCCGGAAAATGTCATGAATGCATGCCAAAATATTTATGCACAATTAAGCAAATATTCAATATGCAAATAATAAGCATAATTCGTACTAAATTTCGTTAATATTCTAACCCCTAATTTGGGGCGCTACATAATGAATATCTTCTTTAAATTAGATGGAGTGAAATCATTGACTTTGTGCAATATATGACATATTTATAGTCTTCCAATTAATGAATCATTTCGTGACAGGATCATCCCTTTTTAGATGAGCTTACTAGTAGGATCTATCTAGGAATCATCTTCATTCGCCTACTTATAAGAATTTTTTTTATATACAACATATTGTGCATTTTTTATATATAACATATTATGCATTGAGGCGACAAATGGTTTTGAAGTGAGCATCAAGGTTTAGATCAAATTTTGTGCAATAAAAGACGTATTTATAGTCTTCCAATTAATGAATCATTTTACGACAAGATCATCCCTTTTTAGATGAGCTTGCTAGTAGGATCTATCTAGGAATCATCTTCTTTCACCTACTTGTAAGAATTTGTTTTATATATACAACATATTATGCATTGAGGCGACAAATGGTTTTGAAGTGAGCATCAAGGTTTGGATCAAATTTTGGTATAGAGGTCCTCATAGCTATAGGTATATATAGCTACCATCTCATAAGTTAACTATGAGAGGGGGTTATTAAAATACTTTATAACTTTAATGGCAAGATTGATTAATACAATCTACAATATAAAAACATATTTTCAACAATTATAGCACACTAGGTGATGTCATGGGAACATATAATTAGCCACCTTCTTTTCTTATTAGTTATGTAAATTTTTCTTACTTTGCAGGCATATCAACTTCATTCGTTCCATCACTTTAAAATTTCGCTTATAGTTTCCAAGTAATCCTTTAGGCTAAGAATTCTTTTTTAGCTTAACATTTATTAAGGATTAAGAGATATTGTCTTGTCTTGTTACCTAACTGAGATGTTATGGCCTTTCCTCTTTACTACTAATATGCTTAAATTCATAAGAGCTATGACATGTATTACGTTTCTCATCACCTTGATCATGGTTAAGTTTGCTAACGAATTTAAGAACCCTAAGAATTTAGGTCCAAATACTTTGTTCAATGATTTGCAGTGGTGACTTATGCCAAAACCTTTTTGTGCAATAAAGTCAATTACTAAGGTTAATGATGTATTAATTTCTTTTTATGATTATGTGTTAATGATTCTTGACTTTGCCTAGTGATATCATTTGTATTACTAAATCATATAAACATTATCAATTCACTTGTCAATTTGAATTCTCTCAAGATGTTTGTATGGACCTTTCGAATACGTGCAATAATAAGATGTTTCTAAATTAAGAGAGCTGTTAACTAAGTTTGACTTAGAAATAGAGGTCACAATCCTTGAACATGTTAGTGGATTAGCATAAGGTATCTTAGAGAAATATCATAAGTGTTGGTTAAGCAAATAGTCTAAGACTTTTTCTGTTATGTCTCTTGAGAAGAAGGTTGTTTCTCTAAAAGTTGGCTCTTTGAAGGAGGATATTACAAAAATGGGTTCGTATTTGAAGTCCTTTGATGTTGTGAAACATAATAACACATCCTAGAAAAAAAATTATGGTCTTTAAGATATCAACGAGGTTACTCATCTAGTGAGTGATGATACAAGATAAAATCACCCTAATTTAGGTTTAATTAATGACTTGTTATCATTTAAAGGGATAATGACCATAATAGTAACTATTATCACCATTGGAAGTGCTTGAAGAAGAAGTCCAAGTCTTACATACCTATAGAGCACAAAAATCATGATGATGTTCCTTTACCTATGGATGGAATTTTTGGAGATATACCTAATATTTCTAATCATATTACAAAATTCAATAGTTTTTTAACTAATATACTCGATTAACAATAATCAATATAAATGAAAATGAGAAAATTACTTAATATAAAGTAATCAAATAATTGAACAATTTATAGTGGTTTAACAAACAACCCTTGTTTACATCCACTCCTAAGACTCTTTCTGGAATTCCATTATAATTCTTATTTTGAGGCAAAAAATAACTTCTGTATAATCTTTCTCGGCCTTCTTACAATCTTATTCTAAAATGAAGAGGAATCTCAATACCACTTGGATCACCCCCTAAGTTCAAAATTCAACACCCTAACAAAGTGGTATAACTTTAAAATATCTCACTTATTCACTTAATAACTCCAAAACTACTTGCTTACACAAATATGATAAAATGATGCTCGAATGATTGAAAAACTCTTTAAAATGTGCGTATTCAGCACCCAAAACCTTTTTAATGCTAAAACTAACAATAAAAACACATATTTATAGATTTTTAGGACCCCAAAATAACAGTTGGAGCCAAGAACTATCCATTAAAATGTGTATATTCGATGCACTAGTTGACTAGTATAGCATATTGGTTGACTAGTATGTATTTACAACACCAGATTCATTACCTATTAGATACTAGTCGGCAAGTAACCTATATTGGTCAACCAATATGATAGACCGGTTAACATAGTGCATCAACTAGTAACCTATATTGGTCGACCAATATGATAGACTAGTTACCTAGTGCATTAACTAATACTACATCAAACCCTAAATACTTCAAATTTAATAACTTTAACTATATACGTTGACCACTAACCCATATAGGTCAATCATTTAACCCAAAACCTGATTTTAATAACATCAAATGCTCAATTATAATTTGTTTAATCCCAATATAATTAAAGCACTTCTCAAAATGTTTCCTAAAGATCAAGACACTTTTATATTAGAATCAAAAGCTTCAATGCCTCTTAATTAATGTAATGACTCATGCAATGAAGGAAGATGAACTCATTATGTATGGTGAGTCTTATGGATTGTCAAATTATCAAAGTGGGCTTACAAATAATAGTACAAATGTGAATTGACCTTGATGAGCCTTGATCTTCTTTTGCTCTTGTTTTGATTTTTTATTTCATCGGTTGCAAACTTCAACTTCTTTTTATAAACTTCATACATTATATTCTTAAGTTTATGGCCTTATTTTGTTTTAATATTACTTTTCATCAAAATGATAATCATATTAGTAATAATTATATTTCTTTATCATCAAAACATCAATTGGAACCTCCATCAGTTCAACAATTTCCTTCTTTTTAATGTTGACAAAATACTTACGATATTATATAACACATTCGACAAAATAATGGCTAGCAAATGAAGCCACTTGATTTACAAATTGACTGTAAAGAACAAATAATGTCAAATATTGGGACATTGATCAACCACTGAAGGATATTTATGACTAATGAGACTATTTGGGCGACTATCTAATTTGGGTGACTATCTAAGCAGCCAAAAAACTAACGAACTCATTTGAAAGTATAAAAGAGATGCATTTTAAAGATATTAGTCGACCATAATAAGATATTGGTCAACCACTTAACCAAAAAGTTTAAGGAGCCATCTTTGAAACTTAAATTAAAACATCAAAACTTTTTTTAAAATCCTATTAAAGTACATATTAACTTACTAAATATCAATAAGAGAATTTAATCATATAGAGGGCCTTATTAAAAATAATTCCTATTAACCAAAAACTAATTTTCCTCTAATTGAACAAGATTTATCCTTATTCCAAAGTTTATAGAAATAATAACCCAATTGATGTAAATTCTACCTTAGTGACCTTAATTTTCATATAGTCTCTAATTCTAGGTACTAAGGTTCGCACTTTAAAAACACCTTATTCATAATTCAAACCCAAATAATAATCATTAAGGATTTATATTTAAATTGACTCATAAATGCAAGTAATCACATATTTCTAAATCATGAAATAATAATTACCTTATGTTAAATGTTACTTATGAGAGATGAGAGATTTGAATGAAGATTCTTCTTGAATTCTTAATCCATCAGTGGCATCTCATCCTTCTCTCTTTCTTAATTAGTTCAACAATTTGAGAAGTCTAGATGGTTAATTTTAAGGGTTAAGTTCTTCATATCTTACAATTACATCTTCAAGACTTTCTTGGAGGCAAGAAGGTTAGATTTATCAAGATAAAATGCATAAACTCCTTAATAATACTATAATCTATACTACATATCATTTGGTTTTATTTTTCTAATATCCTTATAAATCAAGGTAATCAATGTGTTTTAGGAACCCAAATAAGCTTAGTTCCTTAATTGTTTGGGTCCTTTTTCTTTTTAACCCACACTTCTAAAGGTTTGCTTAACGTTCATTATTTGATAAAACAAAATCTATCAATAGGACCAAACTTACCACAAAAAGTGATATACTATGTTATATGAGTAATGATGGTGCATAAATGCATTGCTTGGAATTCTATGTGTGTATGTATAATGAGAAAGTTTTCCTTGGACATTAAATGTGTTGAATGGTGTTTTAGGATGGCTAAAAGTCCTACCAAGATTATATGTACAATGCCTATTATGAATGAAGGCATGATGGATGCTTCTATAGGGTTATGAGTGGGTAATTATGCCTATTCTTCCCCTAAGAATATTGAACTCTATGCCTAGGTTGTGAGCCATATATGAAAGCATGATATTTGCTCTTAAATTAGGCCTTAGTGAACATGTCATGTGCATGTGTATGTTTGGATGTGAATGCTTTATGTTCATTTGTCATTTTAGGATGGTTCTTCACTATATAAATGCTTTCCCTGAATAGAAGTAGTTTTAGTGTTGGAAACACTTTCATATTTAAGGCTAATTATATGTCAATCATTAGAATTCTTTTCAGCTCCTAACTAAGTTTCTCACTTCCCTTTATAAATTTATATAAATCCTTGAGAGCATCAATTTCCTTTTTCAATGTTTCATTCTTACACTGCAATGCATCTAAGTTATAATTGTCATCAATAATCATATTTTGGATGCTTTAATTCTATCCAATTCAATTTTCTTTTCATTCTCACTTATGCAAGTGTCCAACTTTTTAAATCTTCCTTAAGTTTGGAAGATAATTGCTTCCTTTTCTTGCTCATGAAATTCACCATATGTCAAGTTAACATCACTATCATTATTACAAGAATTAGAATTGGATGTTGCCTCATCATGGTGGTAAAGTAAATACAAGTTATCTCTTCTTTCGAATGTTCACTTTCAGATTCACTTGTGTTATCCCAAGTTGATGATTTAAGTGTCTTCTTCTTGTCCTTCTTCTCGTTTTTATAGTTTCTCTCATACTTCTTTTTATCTTTAAGTCGAGGATGTTATGACCTTATATGGTTGGGTTTTCTACATTAAAAGCAAGTAATATTGGAGGATTTATGTTTAAAAATTCTTTTACCTTCTTGAAACTCTTTCTTTTGGACAAATTCTTCTTAAAAAACTTCTTGAATTTTCTAGCAAGTAAGCCAATTTCTTCTTCTTTGCTTTCACTATTTGATGTCTCTTACTTTTAGCTTGATTCTTCTTTTAAGGCTTTAAACATTAAATTCTTTTTTTTCATAAGCATCATCTCTTCTTATGTCTCTTAAAGCCTTATTTCATATATAAGGAGAGATCCAATAAGTTCCTCTAATAGTATTATTGTTAGATCCTTAGCTTTTTGTATAACCATCACTTTAGCTTCCCACACCTTCGAAAGTGACCTAAGTAACTTTTGTATCATTTCAACATAGTATAGTTCTTTCTAAGACCTTTGAGAGCATTAATAATATTAATAAATCTAGTATACATGCTAAATATACTTTTACCATGCTTCATTTGAAACAATTCATATTAATACATTAGCATGCTTACTTTGCTCTCTTTCACTTGATTGGTTCCTTCATGTATAACATCTAAAGAATGCCAAATTTTGTAAGCCATTTCCCACATGGATACTCTATTGAATTCATTTATTTCTTATGCACAAAAAGGATATTATGGCCTTACTATTCAAGGAAACTAATCTCTTTTCTTGAGGTTTCCATTCTTCCTTTAATTTGGAAGAATGTAAGCCATCCCTAATTAAGGTAGAACAGGATGCCAAACATTTAGTTCTCAACTGTTAGAAGAAGCCATGGAATTGAAATTTGATAGGTTTAGTATAGAGAAGTTAGCTAGTGTCGGAGTAGTCATATTCGCACCAAAAATGGGACCAAAAATCATCTCTCCCTTAAAATTGACATCTCATGTACTAATAATTAAGCAGAATGTGAAGGTTTGGTAATTAGAGTAGAAATTCTAGTTGAACTTAAAGCAAAGAATTTCTAATTAAAGGAGATTCGCAAATAGTGTTATGCCAAGTGGTAGGGGAATATAAATGTATGAGTTTATATCTATCACCTTATTATACTATTGATGTCCAATTACTAGAATTCTTTAATGATGTAGAATTTTAACATATTCAGCAAAGTGAAAATTGGAAGGCAAATGAGCTTTTCACAGATACCATCTAGGTTTAAAATTTTTTAAGATTTTTTCAATAAGCTTATTGTAGAACAACAAAGGTCCCACTCATCCATTTATAAGAGGGGAATTTCATTAGAAGTTGTTAACATCGATAAAGAAGTCGCCCGGGACTGAAGGGTGGAGATCAAAGATTTTTTTAAAAATCCTAGCAAGAAAGTGACTTTCAAACTTAAACAACTAGCACTCAATTTTATGTTAATTAAAGGAATTGTGTTTCTTTAAAGTAATGACAGACTTCTTTTAAGATATTTTGGGATGTCTGAGGCATTAACAATAATGAGACAAGTTTAAAAAGGGGTATGTGGAGCAAATCAATATGGAATAAAGATAGAGACGACTTATACGCTGCCATGGATACTATTGGCCTACCATCTCAAAAGATTGTATATCATATGCTAGAGGCTATAAATAGTGTAAAAAATATGAAAGAGTTCAACAAATTCCTACTTCTGAGTTACATTATACAGTTAAACCGTGGCCATTTAGAGGTTAGGCCATTGATCACACTAGGAAGATATATCTACCATCTTTAAAAGGCCATAGTTTCATTTTGTTGGCCATAGATTATTTTATTAAATGGGTGGTAGCTCAACCTTTGAAGAAGGTTGATTAAATTGATGTAGTTAAATTCATCAATGAACAAATTATTCATCAATTTGGAATCCTTCAATCGATAACAAGTGATCAAGGAACAATATTTACGGGGTAAGAAGTTAAAGATTTTATTGAAGACTCTAAGATAAAATTATTGATTTTGACTTTATATTATACTCAAGCTAATGGTCAAGACAAATCAAAACAAAATAATTATTAAGATTTTAGAAAAAATGTTAGAAGTGAATCCTAAAGAATGAAATATGATTATGTCTAAAACCTTATAGGCTTATTGTACTTTTATGCATATCACTATAATAATTAACCCAGTTGCCTTAATGTGTGGACATAATGTTGTTCTTTATACGAGAGTAGTGGTTCAATCCTTGAGAGTAGCTAAGCAAAACGCTCTAGAAACTTCCTAGTTTTCCAAAATGATTTTAAAGGAATTAAAGGACCTAGAAGAAGTATGACTTTAGGCTTTGAATAATATGATTATCTAAAAGGAAAAGGTGGCAAAATTTTATGATAAAAGGATTCACAGATGAAAATTCCATGAAGAGGATTTAGTGTAGAAGTTGATCCTACCACCTCAGATACAAGATAAAGAATGGGGTAAGTGGTCTCCAAATTAGGAAAGGCCATTTAGAATTTATAGAGTCTTAAGTGTTAATGCCTATTGGTTATCTAATTTAGAAGGTAAACCTCATAAGCGTTTTATCAATAGGAAGTATTTAAAACCTTATGTACCTTTTTTTAAATGATGTGTATAAAGGAATGAGAGTGAAATAACATTAGTTTAATATTAACATTCAAAACTAAGAGTCCAAAGATCCACCTGAAACTAGCTCAAAGTTGACAAAGTAGGGAAGTTTAAAGCTTGTCTAAGTCTAAGGACCAAATTTTGCCTTATTAGTTAGTCAATGACACTCGGTCCCCTTTGGCTTATGGACTTGTTGCTTCCAAAGGCTAACTTTTTCTTTTTGCAACACCAATGACTTCCCTAACTCCACAGTTATCCGCTTAACTTCATGAAACTCTTGATTGAGTTGTTGTCCATCCTATTAAAAGACTACTTGCTTTTCTCTAATTAGCTCCATTCATGCTTAACAGCCTCTTTTTAAAAGAAACAGATTTGTTCTTTAGCTCTTGAATTTATATGAGGAGATTTTTTCCTTTAGTCTCCTTTGCATTATAGTCCATTTGATGTTGATATAAGAGGCTCGATTTTTTGGAGTATATAACTTGATCATGACAAGTGTTTTCAAAGGAAACAAAGACTTTTTCTAATTTGTCAAGAAGTCCCCTAACAACAGACGACTGACTTGTAAAACCAACTTATAACAGCATACTTCGTAAAGAACTATGTTGAATTTCAATTAAGAACTGCAACTCTTGTTGCATAGTAAGTTTCAAAGATTCTTGAATGTTGTCAGCTCTTCATAATTGATTATTGGCATAGTACTAGAGGGAAAGTCAGGAGAGAGATAAAAAAACTTAAGTCAAAGACTTCTTCTGAAGTTACTACTGTTGTCCAAACTTCTTTTGTCTTCAAAACAGAAAAGAATTTATTAAAAAGTAGTGAATTAGCATATAGAAAGAAGGAATTCTTGTTTTAACTCTAGCAAAGTAACTTCAATAATTTTTGGCTTAAAAGAAGTCTTGGTTTTTCTTGAATCCAATTCTAAAGAAAACAAAAGAGCAAAGAGGTTTGATATTGTGTCATTTATGAGAAAGAGATAAAATAATGGAATTTTACAACGAAAAAAAAGCTAAAAGTAATAAAAGGGAGTTTTATACTGACACTAATTTTTTTAATAACTATTTCAGATGTAGAGGAAGTTCCTTATAAAGGAAGAGTATCTTTAGTTGCAGGCTTGGTGATCATAGCTTCTTTGAGCAACTTGGAGGAAGAACGAGTGGACTTCTTAGCAAAACCTTTTGGAACTAAAGTTTTAGGTTTCTTGGAACTAGAAGTTATTAAGGACTTCTCTTAAGTTTTCTTTGAAGGAGAGGATTGAGAGTCACTTCTTTCTAAGAGGAGAGTTAGCTTTCTTCTCTACTCTCCGCATCCAAGATTTTAAAATCTATAATAACAAAAGTTAGGAAAATTTTAAGGAGCCAAGAATATGCAAATAAGACGGAATACTTTTAAGAAAGACAGATTTTAAGGAGCCAAGAATATGCAAATAAGATGGAATACTTTTAAGAAAGACAGAATTAAGGTGAGGTACTAAACTCTTAAAGCTTTTTAATCACTAAAAGTGGTAAGTTTCTGTGTCAGTGACACTAGCGGCAACAATCATGCATTTGAGAATGTGATAATGATAAAAAAATTCTTGAAGGAATTTATCGTTGATAGTGTTTGCCTCGGAAGGAACTCTTATTGAGTAGTCCAAAAATGTACAGCAGTAGGAATTTCTAGAGAAAGGCTGAGTTGCCTACTCCAAAGGTAAGGGAGATACATTTCAAAACCTAAGGTCGTAATAGAAAGTTCGAATTTTAGGACTTTATCACCACCAACAATGAAACTCTAGGATTAGTATAGGTAAGAAAAATTTTCTAAGAAACAACCAAACAAGATGATTTAGAAGTCTTAAAAATTCTTAGCCAATAAGGCCTTTCAAAGAAGTTTTCAAAAGGATTCAACTAATCCGTAAACCTAGATTTCAGAGACAATGCAGTACTGAAGATTTTATTAGAGATTTACTACAAAAACTAGTAGATAGACAAAGACCAAGAAAATCAAGAAATCTGGGATTAGAAAAAGGCAAGCCTTCTCTTTCCTTAATTTCAGGGAAATATGCAAAAATCCAAAGTTGGACAAACCACACACACAGGTTAAGCTGTTGTAAAGGGAGATTAGAGATGCATCTCTTTAAGTTCTTATAAAGACACTTAAAGAAAATAAAGCCTAAAGCAAAGAATTTACTAGAAGCCACCACTTTATAAAAAGGAAGGAATTCCAAACTTGGTTTGTTATTAACAGAACAAAAGATAAATCAATTTAGCAGAACACAAATAAATATAACATGTTGTTCTTTAGAATCAAGATTTCTTGAAGAAGCTTAAATAGCAAACAAAATCTTCCCCAATTATAAACATCTCAGTTAAAAATAAAAACATCTTTCAATAAAATGGAAGTGTGACTAAAAGAAAATATAAAGGAGTTGCATGAAGGACTCTAAAATATCATAATTGCAGATATAAGGTTAGATTAATATTCTATTGAATTCCTGTAAAGGGTTATTAGCCGCAGAAGGCTCTATCTATTCCAAGTTAAATGATACAACTTATCTACCTATTTAGCCCATTGATCTACATTTTTAGGCCACGATATTAGGGATTTGGAGGCCTTAAACAAAGTGAATTCTAGAAAACTTTAACTTACTTCACCTAAACGAGGGAGTGATGGTGGAGAAGAATCAATAAGTAGGGGAGTCCTCATAGTAAAAGGCAGACCGTATTTGTGGAAATAAGGAAAGCCTTCCACAGTGCTGAAAATAAGAATTTAAATGTCAAAATTAGTGTTTTAACAAGAGAAATAGAGTTTGAGATTTTTTTAACCTAATCATTATTAAAGGGTGAAAAAGGTTTAGATAGAATAGAACCCACTTCGAGCTTAACAACCTACAAAAAGAATTGAAGTTGAAATAAATAAAAGGGATTTTTTAGGAAAGTATCGAAATTAGAAATATACATTAGTGGCATTCTGTTCAACAAAGTTCGTTGAAGAAGAGAAAGAAGCATGCCAGGAAGAAGCAATGGCCATAAAAGTCGCAAGAAGAAAATATTAAAGTCAAAAAAGAGGATAGAGACCTTTTGAGAGCTGAGGTGGAAAGTGAAGAAGCGATGAGGAGATTTTATGATAGAAAATAGTCTAATTTTAAGAGAATAGCAAGAGTTTGAAATTCAAAGAGATTTTTTTATCTTTTATAATGGATAGAAAACTAGGGATTTCAAATTTAAATGATCTTAATGTAATCTTTCGATCTAATAAATTGTTTAGTATTTAGGAGAATACTCATAGGTAATGTTACTTACCCTAACTTAGGAATTCAGTCTGGAATTTGTAAAACCATTTGGATGGAATTCAAAGTCTAGCTTATAGAGACTAAAGGAATTTCTACACCATATATTTGTGTAGAAATATATAGGAGGCAATCGTTGATAGTCTAAAATAAATTAGCCCATTTGGCCCAAAAAGTCATTCAGTCAAATGAGGTTAGCCCAGAAATGGAAGCCCAATAAATATTTAGCTAAAGAATTCATGGGCAAATGAAAAATTAGGGATGTGGGAAGAAATGTGTTGAATTTGTGGAAGCCCATGATAGGGAAGTTAGAAACATGGTGGGAGGTAGTTAATAAAAACATGGCTAACTGTATGGAAGTTAAGAGGTTGTTTGAGACTGAAATCCAGGATATGGAAGTCAAGGAGATAGTAGCAGGTGGTTAGTTAAAATATAGGGAAGTGGGCATTTATAGCAAAAAGTTACTTGAGAATGAGAAGACTATAAATTCACCAGCACTGGGACAATCACAAAACAACACAATCACAAAACAGCACAATTCAATTTTTAGCGAAAACAATTTGTCTACTTTAAAAACACTTTGTTATTCCTCCATTTAAATTTAATTTTCACCCATTTAACACTTTGTTAGTTAACGCAAGTACAAAGGAAATTGAGGAGAAGTCTCAAACCCAAATGACTCATTTTCAAGAATTTCAAGTTCCCAATTTCACATGCATGGCCTGTAACGTTGATCTCTGAATGGATCTGCAGAGAACGTTGATATCTGAATGAATCTGCAGAGAACGTTGCGTCTTTCCTCATTCCCTCTTGAAGGCCTTGGAAGTAGTAGAGCATGACGTGGTGATTGTGAATAGAAAAGACAAAATAACAAAAACAGAGAGGCCATGCTTCACGTGGGCTATCTTCGAAATGTGAGAAGTGAAAACCCAATAAAATTAAAAATCCCAAAATTAATAATGAAAAAGTAATACCATCTTTGAAGAATTACACCGGCAAGTATACCATTGTACCAATTTCTAATTTAAGCCACCAAATGACTGCCTTCCTCATCATCTGTCTGTAATAAGCTAATGAAAAAGATCAGAGGGAGTGTGTTAGCGAATCTTAACAAAGCTATACAACTATGTGCTCTTCTTCTTCAACATCATCATCATCATCAACCATTCAGCTTCCCCTTCATCTCATCATCTGATCTGACCCTACACAGCAGTAGCACCACAAATGCAAGCATTTTTTGCTGCAGCAGCAATTAGATTTCCAACATTCAGTGCATCTGGGCAGTCTACAGCAGCACTTACCACAGCTGCATTTCCAGCATTTTGGTCGCCAAGAACATTTCATGCACCTCGGTCTGCAGCATTCAGGACATCTTGGTCGCCATAGCTGCAATCTGCAGCACTTGCCAGACGTAACTGCAGAAGCAGATTTAGACCTTGGTTTTAGTCGCAGCTTTTGCCGAATCTTTTTCAGGCGGATTGCTGTGGTCATGTTTTCCATTTCATGGATAAACTTGCAAAGATGGCGGATGTAATCAGGGTATAGCTCCAAATTACAATGGCCCCCTCCTTTAATCCACAAAGGCTCATATGCCTCCCTTGCCATTTTCCAAAGTCCGTGACCATGCAGCCAGTTCACAACATCATCTTCTGTTCCCTGCACAACATAGCATGCTCTGCCATCAGCACATTATTATAATCATTAAGCCAGAGAATAGTACCCATAGTATTGTTCGCTACTTGATCTAGGTAGGAACAGCACTACCAATGATAAAAAAAGGTCAAGACATGAAGCACTATGCACTTCTCATACTTGGGAGAATTGGACTAACAATGAAATTGGCGATTTAACATGAAGAATCCATAGGCAGGGACGAGAAACAACTTAATAAATAACTAAGGCTTATTATAGTCAACACAGCTCATTTTACAAAAGATAAACTTCTAATATTTGCTTTTTACCAAATCCTGATAATTCATAATGTGAAGTTTTAGGTCACAAACTCACATTTCTCTGAGCCTCTGTAACCATATGAAGAAACTCTTTTGGAAATTGACGAACATTTTATAATTTGCTCAAACTAGATCAATTAGCTAATTATTGTCAAGACAAAGGTAACTGCTAAACAGCCATTGCCCAATCTAGCATAAAGGTGTTTATTAAAGATAAGTTGAAAGTATCTTTGAACAAAGTAGTATGCATATTGCATATTCTATTGGCACTATTGTTCTTCATATAATTGGCATAGCGAGAAAGAAGTACTAATAAATAGTCATAATCGGTTCTCTCGTCAAGTATATTAGTTTTCATTGATTGATGCCTTTAATATGCCATCATATCTAAACTATGAACCATTCCCTATGATGCCATAAAAAGAAAACAGGATTACTCCATCCTTGCATAGATCACTTTAGGATCCCCTGTTCCAGGATTCAAAGATCATTGGTCCAAGTTCAACAAGTACAACCATATACTTGCCCCCAAGAAACTCAAGCTTCTTACTTAGTTTTGAAAAAACCAATCCTTTCAAGCGTCTCCAAAGCATCATAGATTGTGTCTTCTCATCTCTTTGGGTGCAACATCCTTTTCATTCTTCGTATATCAAGTGTCCAAAATACTAGAAAAGTTGCTAATAAAACATTTATCTTGGATTTTTCACAAGCTCAAGTCACATGAACAGCAAAACTAGGATTCTAAACTAATGTGTTGAAGTTAAGTCCACTGGCACTAGTAACTTAAAACAACAATATTATTCAAGAAAAATAATCCTCAGCAACCAACACAAAAATGTCTCAGCCTTTGTCACCATTGTAAAGGTAAGGATCTGTTCATATTGAACCACAGGGGCAACAATGAGGTAAGTTCTTCCAACCACCTTTAGTCCAGTTTATAATGACTACCTTGACTTCTACATTACCTAGCATCTGGAATACACTCCCCAATCATTGAATTAGAAATTCGCATCTGAATCCCATCTTACAGTGTTTCATCTTGATTTTATAGGGACAACTTTATTTCTTGCAATCTTAAGAGATAACACTAGCTCTTTTTAGTATAATGAATTACATCTACAATGAATCACTGTATAGACTCTACTGCTTTCAGTAATACTGCAAGCCTTTGGTACTCGCTAAGCACTATTGTGAACAAAAACTGGATGCTTCAACCTCACAACAGTTTTCATATCATGTTACACACAGATGCATCTTTTATTTCCAGCAAACATGCTGAGACAAGCTAATCAACCAATATCCCAGTCAAGTATCTAACAGCACCAAACAGAACTCTCCACTTTCTTCCAAAATGCTGATAGATTACCTCCATTGACTTCAGCCAAGTTGAACCACAGAAAAAGGTTTGATGATACGCAATTGGCCCATGCTTTAATTATTTCCAGTTACCTCGGTCTGAAATAAGCTGCTCTTTTCCAGGTCAAACTTTCAACTTCATACACCAGTGCACTAAGACCAAACTTTTAAGTCCCTTCCATCCTCCTACTCCCTTTTAGCAATTATCCAAGGCATCATTCTATCAAGATTCTTGTAGGATGTACACATCACATCTTGAGAGTTTTCAAAGGCAGATAGTCTGGAGGACACATCCAAAGGAAATATCCAGTTCTGACACAAAAGGGTAGTACTGGGTTGAAAGCACATTAAAGGCTTTATCTAGTCCTTCACGAAGTTGACTATATTGAGATTCTGACATATGAACAGCAGAAAGATAGGACGTGGTGTGTATTTGTAAATGAAAACTCCATCACATTAGCTACCAAATGAAAAATATCCTAGTCTATTTCTTAAGATAAGAAGCTTGATCATACGGATGAATCAGGTATTTCGGAGTTTCTTCATATCTAGAATGTTTCGTCAATAATCCACCAAGGATGTGGCTATTTTCAAATTCCAGCCCCAGGCACACATCTTAAAATTTGAAGACCAAGAGAAAACTGACCTAGGAATAGAAAAGAAAAACTGCAGGGGAGAGAGAGAGAGTTACATGAATCACTAGCACCGGGCACTTGACCTTTTGGATTTTATTTATATTCTGCAAATGAAACAAGTGCATGGTCAAGAAATGGCAGTTCAAAGCCCACTTTAACAGCACCTAATAATTAGAATTGAGAAGAAGCAGATTGATGATTAGCCACGAGGGGTTGTGTTACATTACTATAAGCATCCCCATAGAAAAGGTAAATAAGGTAGATGACTTACCTTATATATGTCAAAGCAAAATGTGAACTTTACATGGCAAAGAACACGAAGGCCAGAAAGAATGCCACTATGCAAAACCACACCTCTTAGCCTTGGCAATTTCGATGCCAAGTGCAATGTTGGTCCACTGCCAACTGACTGTCCATATAGTATTAGATCTTCCTGGCTCACTCCATACTCCAACTGAAGACACTGATAAACAGCTTCTATATCAGCATACGTATCAATCTCGCTTGGCTGGACATAGAAATAAGATTATGGTTAAGCTCAGTAAACAAAAATTGTCAGCTTTCTGCTAGGAGGTTATCGTAATTTCCATATTGATTGCCCTCTAATCTTTAGAAGAAACACTTCCAACTTAATATCTCAAATACCCCATCCTTACAAACAGTCCCACACCATGCATTAACTCTCTAATAGAACTGAGCTGAAAACGTAGGTCCTAGTCCCTTTCCTTGAGAGGCACTATTGTTCCCATATCAATACATTCTAAAACACTATCATCATGATTGACAGGCCAACCTCGATGATGCTTGACAAACATTTGCGTTTCTAATTGTCCTATTCCTGTTTTATTTTCTATATGAAAACAGTGTCAGCGTCAAATGACTGAGCTACCCAGAGAAGGATGATAAGTTCAATCTGAGATGACAACTTACCTTACCAGTTGAGGCCCCATAGCCAGAGTAGTCATATCTGCATCAAGAGAATCATATATAAAACCAAGAAACGGCCAATTAGACAAATGCCAAGGAAGTAGGATAATAGAGAAAATTAAAATAGAACCACAAAAGAGAAATTCCATGGGATTGCACATAAACTACACCCAAGTTAATAGGACGCCACGCTACACTAAAACTTTGTATATAGGATCACGAAGACCTACAGATGTATTGGTGAACAACAAAATCCACAAATCTGAGAGAACAATTCGCTTTAGTCATGTCCAATCTCATGATTCAATTTTATTTTCATCATCTGTATACTGGATGGTTAAAAAAAAAAACCTTACAGATGCACTAAGAAATAAGGAAAAATATTAAGTGAGATTTCCCCCCCTTGAGATCTATACAATGGACTTGTGCCTGAAATGACAATAAAGCAGATAAAAGGGCAATAAAGGTTAAAAGAGACGTTTATCAGCGTTGAAGGCACAAAACTCCACGAGGAGAAACCGAACATTGCTCCAAATACAAGGGGCAGTATTCAGAAACAATGTGATAGCAAATGAAAAGTTTATCATGACCAAGAAGACAAAAAAAACAGAAAGAAAAGTTAACTGGTAACTAAGCAAGGAGATGCTGAACTGAAGGTTTGTCAATAGTAACTACAGATCTAACGGCCCATGCCTATTTCTATTTGTTCCAAATACAAGTCTTTTTTCTTCCCTTCTCATAACCAGCCAAACACGAGTTCCTCTTTTTTTTTTTTTTTAATCAAATCCAAATCCTTATAGCATATGTAAGGTAGGGAAAAAGACGAGCAAAAAAAGAGTAATGTATACATAAGACACAGCTAAACATGTGAATGGCAACCAAACAGAAACCAACCTCTTCCCTTCTCGTAAACCCACCTTGAGAAGGAAAAGAAAGGCACAGAAAGTTCTAAACTTTGCACCAATTTGAAACAAACATACCCCATGAGATTAACTCTGAGATTAACCTTGAGCTGGACAAACAAGTCATAGAGCTGGCCAAGGTCAGCAGCATTGCCATGTGAGTAAAGCACGGTGAGTCTTGCAAGTGGATTTTTCAAATAAAAAGCAACGATCTTGTTTCCCCTCTCTGTATCAATTAAGAGTATATCCAACGAGTTGTCATCAGGTAGAGGAAGCGGCATTGTAGAAGTAGATGATACCACAGAGAGCTTGCCATTGTCTCGCTTCTTGATCTGATAAGTAGGTGGAGATGGAGGAAAGAAAGCAAATTTCGCAGCTAACTGAGAGAACATGCACCCCATTCACCCTCCACCAAGCTTTGAAAAGAAGAGACAAGTCATTGAACACGAAACTTACTCTCAGCAGGGCATATTTACAATGGAAAGACAAGTTTTTGAAGCATGGTTTTAGGATTGTGTACAAAGCTTAAAGAGGGTGAAAAAGGACGTTGGTAAACAGGCAATAGAGGAAAGTTTTAAAGGGTTCTAGGGGGTGTTTGTCTAGCTACGTTAGTGCTAACAACTCATAAAAGGCTTCAAAAGATTAACCTTTGCACTTTGCAAGGCTGAGAGAGAGAGAGAGAGAGAGAGAGATTTTGCTGGCGGTTGCAGGTGGATGGAGGGAGAGAGTATATAGTGCGAGAAACAGGCAGAAAATACAGAGAGTGTTGCAGGTAGTGTGGTTTCGTAAACAGTAGCTAACAAAGACTATCTGTTTTCGCTAAAAAGGGTGGGGAGAGGGAGAGAAAATGAGAGCTTTGGGGTTAGTAGCTGAGCTGTGTGAGTTACAACTTCAAAACTGGGTTCACAGATGTGCATGACTTCATTGTCTCTGTCAGCTGTACAGATGAAGTCAATATTGCACTTATACATCTGTCTGCTACACGACACTCTTCTGTTTTTCTCTTTCCTTAAAAATCTTGGCCATTTGGATTGAGTAGTCTCATGCAGGACTGGCTCGCGGATCTTCACGTTCAAGCTTTTCTATGCTTGCCTTGCCTTGCATTCTAAGATGTAATCAATGCAATTGGACTAGAATCTAGATGATGTTAATCCACACGGTGGTCACTTTGGTCATTTTGAAAAATCTACCAAGTAGAGTAGGAGTGGCCTTGTTACTTTGTAACTTGTTCTCTTCCCTTTTGGGGTGAGACTGAGTAGAGGCAGGCAAAACATTTAGTCGGGCTGTAATGCATAGGCCTTTGTGTTCGTTGGGTGATGGGTAATGTAAACGCAAATCTGGGATTTTTTTTTTATCGCCTGCCCATTTTGACACTTGTCAGTACAGTAGCTAAAAGTTTGAGAGTCCATGGCATTGGTATTAATCTTACGGTCAGAAAAGAAAGAGGAGGAGCGAATACAATAAAGATGGGTGGGTCCAACGCCAAACAAACTAAAGCCATCAGCTCTGTTGTGTCAACAGTTCCCGATCCCTCATGCACTGGCAATGATGGGTGGCGCGTGGGCCTCACTTTCGTCCCCCCGTATAATATGTAATGAAGGTGGTGGCTGTTTTACGGAGTCCATGTCAGGTTGATTTGTTGATTGACTTGGGTCATGCCATTGTCTCTCAGTCTCAATCTCATGTAGTGACCCACAGCGGCTTATCCAATGCCCTATCATTCTACCTAATTCTTTGCCGTCTCCATCTTCTATCTGACGGCTAAACTGTCCCCACCTGCCTACTTCTATTTCTTAAACTTAAGTTGGACTCTGTTTTCAAAAAGAACAGCAAGAAATGATTAAAGGTTAGAAAACTTTAATCCCATACAATAATTCTCTTAAACTATTTTTAGGGATGTTAAAGCCGTTCTCAAGTATTATTGTTACCAGAACAAATATCAGTTTTGAGTTGTGAGATTAAGATTCTGAGGTTTCACAAGACCGGAGAGACGAAAAGGTTGACTTATTTCGCACCGAACAAATATGGAAGAGAAGAATGATGACACGATACATGGACTAGGGGGGTAAGGTGGACGACAAAATTAGTTCTTTGCCATGTACGGATATAATTACCTTTTATTGGTAATTCTCAATTAGTACGAGTAGGACCCATAGGCCATTGCAATTAGACCTTTAAGTTATGGGTTCACGATTAACTAAATTTTAATTTATAAAATATTGTTTAAAAATTTTAATATATAAAATAAATTAAAACATTGTAAATTTGAACGACTCAATTTTTGCTAATTCTACTATGTAGTTTCGTTAAGAGAATTCAAATATCAAACAAACCCTAATTTGTCGTTAGGAGGGTAATATTTTTTTGTATCTAGATCAAGGTATCCACCGGCGGATTCAATGACTAATTTCCTTTTTGGATTGTAGACAACTCACAAAATAAGACAGCTGGCTCAAAAATTTAAAGCTACTTTATACCTGAAGCTAAAGATCAAGCCATTGACATTTGATTAAGAATGAATGAGTTCAGGATAACGTTCGTGTACCTTGATGCTGTATATTTTTAAACTACCCAATCTAGCAAGCAGAATCCGTTCTTGGAAGCAAATTCAGCGTGGCTCGATCCTCGTTGTATGTTGCAGTATCCAAAGTATGGGTATCCTAACTGCGCACTTAAAATATTTACATGAGAATGTGCAATGATTCCAAACCCTCGTGGACTCGCCAATTATCAAATCATATAAAATCAAACCAACTACACAAAACCAAGCCATGCATGCCTTCACAAGTAACGCCTCTACCCGCATTTTTACATCGGGTGTCCAACTTTGTTTTTGTTCCGATATTATATGTTATTCAGCTTTGTCTCTTTTAAGCTACATCTTGTTGTAATATATGCAAAGAACAAACATGAAAGTGTTTGCTTTGGTTTATGTTAATTGATTAAGAAATTGAGCGATGCAGTCTCTCTGTCTCTCTCTCAACTGGGGAAAGTGCTGGTAATCTTCTTCTAACACAAGAAACAAACAACTAAAAGGAAGAAACTGAGTCTGAGACCAGTTTGAGTTGTTGGGCATTGGTAAATTAAATTGAAAACCGAAGCAACGTGCACTCTCTGTAAGGGTCTTAAAATATATAATCCAAATAGGATTTGATCCAAAGTACTGCTTCATCTGTCTTGTCTCCCCAGTCAGCTTGTGAGTGATACTCGTGAAACCTGACAACCAACCAGAATAAAACCCTGGTCCGTCTGTACTGTGCATGCCTCATCTTTTCCTTGGTAAAGAAAAAGACCCCGAGAAATGTACGTGTCAAAATTATTCAGCCAGTTGTACCAGACGCTCTCACGTTCCAGCTTTTGGATTGCTCGTCTCCATTTAAGCTAACGGTTGTTCCAATATAAGGCCTTTGTGCCGTATTAGCGTGGCGTGGTGGTTTGATAAGAACAACTTGGAACCCGTAAACGGAAGAAAATGCAATGCGAATAGTAAATACCTTCTCTTAAGATCAAAAGATCGAGTTCGAACATATACGCGAGCAGCTACAATTTAGGTACATACGAGTAAAACCGCCATCAAGGATGTAGCCTAGAAAAGTTCATTCTCCGTTAGGAAAAAGGCTTTAAGAATTTCTATATAAACGTTGAAGTCTCAAATGTGTCCTAAACAGAAATTCCATCATTTGCAAAATAATATACTAACACGTGTTCATTTCATCACAATAGCTTAAGCTGTTATATAAAGTTAATTTAATTAATTTTATATATTTACTAACACACCCTCTCAAATAAAAGTCCTTTGGACTTAAAACTTGCACAAGTTCACTCTACCTTGTGCAGTTGTGCTGAATAATAGATATGATAGGATTTAAACTCACGACCACTTTATCACAAAAATTTTGATACTATATTAAGTGACCGTTTCATCATAATAGCTTAAGCTATTGTATGAGGCCAACTTCGTTAATTTTATATTTTCACTAACGTCAATGACTGGGATTTAGTTGATGTCTTCACCACATAGTATCGTACAGAATAAACACTTTGAATATTAATTCAGTTAATTAGAAAGGACAAACACTTCACCGAAACTTAAAATTCAGTGGAAGAATAAATGTTTTAACAACGATGAGCTACAAGGCCCCGTGTTAAGAAGTTGAATCTTTAACAAGCTAAAAAACCCTCCTTCTGAAGAACAAAATATTTTGTTCCAAAGTTGTAAGATCATACCGAAGTTTTAGGCAAAAAATTATTGCCATATAATTATTTAGAGTTCTCATTAATCTTGTCTTTTTATTATCACTAACTAGAGAGGTGAGCGTTCATGCCCCTTTAGTAGTGTACAAGTGTGTGGAATGGACAACCATACAACTTTAGCGGTTTCAATAAAGGAGTTACAAGTAAATAAAGAAATATGATCTGTTTCACGAATATGCGAGAAAATATACAGATTGCCTAAAGAGATCTAGTTCTTGGGTTACTACAAATTGTAACCTGTACACACCTGAAAATGAACTTCTGGCACATCTTCGTTTGTGATGGATTTGGCTTTAAGGCAGCTTGTTGGATTTTACTTCAAGATATGCACAGAAACAATTTGATGTCAGGCTGCAGTTTCCTATAGGTGTCATCCATGTTTTCTTTCTGGGGGGAAAACAAAGGCTTCAACTCTTATGCTGCACCAATGTATAGAATTTTTCCCCGAGTTGCAAAACTATATAAAGGCGATTGTTATCCTGCAAAACACGAAATCCAACTTATGCAAGTGGCAGCCATTTTGTCATAAATTAAACCATCCCTTGACATAAAATGGCCTCTCGCTTGTCACACGCTTCAGAATGATGGCACATACAACACGTGGCAATATCAGGGCTAAGCAATTGCAAGATTACTAGAGAATCAGAAACTTTCCAAAGCTTCCAATGGCAAAAGTATATCATCACGAGGTAATCTCAAATACTTTTGCGTTCACATATTGCACAGAATGCCAGACATGACTCATGCACTCTCATCAATTCTTTACTCCTAATTCCTACTGAAATTGGATGTCCGCTCAGCATACTCATGAAATACTTCGAACGTGCAAGTAACTACTGCAAATATGCAGCTATCTACAGACTACAATCATCTTGTTGGCTGAAAAACTGTAATAGACTACGTAATCCAATTTTGTAAAAAATCCTGGTATCATGACCAAACAAACATCAGACACCATTCCAAACATATCATGCAAAGTTTTAAGGATCTAAGAATATAACTAATCAGTCATACACAAGGTGACTAACTCCATGGTTGTGACAACAAGATTGCTGGCGTCGACGCCTCAAGTCCTCGTTTGCCCTGTATAGCAGATTTAAGCACGTCATATTGCTCATTCACAGAATTGTACAGAACCTCTGAGTATGCTTCCTTTGCCTGTTTGAGAAACCTAGACCATTCAGAGACATTCAGAGGACGCAGGCAGACACACAAAGTTCATGACAACTAACAACTCAGCAAACAGACTCCAATCAATGAACACTTAGAAAGACTCTGCCAAGACCACGATTGTTTGGCCTAATATTAGTTAGAGAGGGGAAACAAGTATATTATCTGATACAACATAATAGAATTAGCATCTTTTGCCATTATTTTGGTGAAGGTGTACATCCTATTCACTTTCTTTTCAAAATATCAAAATAACGACCTAAAGGTTTCTGTTTTTAAGCTTCTATAGAAACCTTGTCAGCCTTAAAATGAAGCAGATCTCCAGACAGTCAAATCAACTGGACAATCTGCTGTTCAGATTTACTTAAAGATCAGATGTGCCCAAACCCTAGTAATAATATGCTGAACCTGCTAGTCAGATCTGTAACCCAAAACACTGAATCAACTATGTTCTCATGAAATCAAAGAGGTTGTCAATACTAGACAATATTAAGATCCTTGATTAACACCCTAGTCATGCAACCATCAGGATTTAACTACAGTTGCTTACAACACGTCTTCAATGAAAATGCTCATTCTGATTGTGCATTGCACTCTTTTTTAAACATTAGCTGATTGAGACATAAAATGCTGAGATAACTGCATGTGGAGATAATGATCAGTAATAAGATGGATGCCAAAATTCAATTGCAACTGAAGTCGAAATTAGATCATGAACAAGGCAGTTGTAAACTATTAGATTTGTGTTCATCTTGTTTAAATGGGTTCCTCCATGTAAAGCCATAACTGGTAGTAAGCTGCAGTACATATGTTGCCTCTGTGATGTACTGATTCTCAGTGCAAAAGCAAATTTGTCAACTTCTATGCAAGATTGGTTCTCATATTTTAAGAGTAACTATAAGTTTGATTGTATGGGTGTATGAATAATGTATTCATTGTGATTAACCTCTTCAGGATTTCCACAATTAGCAGCAATTTCAGTAAAAGCAACTTCTGGTGCAATTGATAAGCCAGTTCCATGAAAGGAGATCACTCTTCTCTCTCCAATTTCCTTCTCAACCTGAATATTCTAAATGAGTTCAGTACATAAAATAATCATCAAGGGAAAAGAGATATTCAAACAAGAATGTGATTAAGGGGGACGAACCTGCAGTGGAGGGGGCATTATGTCATGGCACAATAAGGCCAATGGATAAACATGTCCTGGAACACCAGAATTTCCTGCCAGCCTTCTCATGTTATCCACAGAAGAAGAATCAAAAGGCGCCTGCAATTGTATAAGCTTGAGTACACTACACTTGGATGTTAGCCAAAGGGCCAAGATAGAACTTCCAAATAGGGGGAAAAAATTGCATTGCTAAAACAAATATATCATTCAATTATATCAATATGACTTCTTTTCTAGTTTTGCACAAGTGAGAGAAAGCATTCACATAGCACTATATCTTAACTGTAACGTGATTTGTTTCAAGTGCTACAAGCGCTATATCTTAACTGTAATGCAATCTGCTACTGGCAACTGCTATGCCATGACATTATGTTATTTGAAATTATCTCAAATTTTCAAAGCATTCATTTTAACCTGCAATGCTTCCACTAGAGTTTAATAGCCCACAAGAGATCAGTGCACAAACTTGAGCTCCAAAATTCCCATAAAAAAATTCTTGATTTCAAAATTCTGGAAGAAAGTATATTGATAAATAAAGCGAAAATGAACTTACTGGTTTCCATTCTCCAGTAAGAGGATCAGGCCGGTCCCTACCACCACTAGGTGCAATCCACACTATTTGTGACCCACCCCTGAATTCAAATATCTATTCAGTGGGTTGCCTTGCAGAATGCCAGTGGTGCCTTTTGGCACAAACACATGAGATGCATAATCCCCACATGAAAATTATTTTAGAAGGCACGGCATATTGCCTCGAGCACTAAGTTCATGAAAAGTATGGAAAATTGGAAAATGAAGTGATAAGTACATAAGAATGAATATAGGCCGAATAAGAACTGTCACAAAGAAATTAGAGAAAACCATGAAGTTAGATGCAATTCCTCAACCATTCCCATGAATACTGTTGAGAACATATAAAAATGTCGATAAAAGCATATATCACTTTAGTCAAATTCTCCATTTCTGGAGTGCTAGGAATAGTTTCAAATATCAATTTTACTTGTTAACTTTGATAAATTTCTATTTCTTATCTTTTTCTTTTCCATTTTGTTGGCAGGTAGAAGGCAGCAACCAGTATACTTCTTTAAATGGATGGTAATGGTGATTGTTTCCATGATTTCTTTAATATAGTCCTCTAGCATTATTCTAATAGTAAAAAAGCAACCAGGTAGTTAGTGGAAATTGATAGCTCAAACCTTACCTACACCACTTACAGCAATTAAGATGTCGCTGGCCAATACAGAAAATGATTCAACAGTATGACACAACAGTTCAGATTTTTGTTTAGGGCTCTTCAGCGTAATGGCTGGTTGATGCCCATCTATTCAGATTCCCGTGCCAAAAAAATAACTCAAGGACTTGCCAAATTCATCAACATAAAGGAACAAATTTTATGACCAATACTCATGATGCCTTAAATGTTTAGAGAACACCTCTAGTAGATGCTACCACATAGAAAGATGAATGGATATTAAAATTACAAAACTTTAAAAATATGAAAAAGAATCATCAACATGCGTCTATGTTATGGGACATTATGTAAACCAAATCCCAAATTCTGTTCAAGCAATGCAAATAGTTTATGAAATTAAGATACCTTAAGAGTGTAGCCATTTCCTTCAGACTTCGAATGTTTGCTTTCTTCTTCATCTCAGCAAGCTCAGGAACATCATCAATGTGTTTTTTCGAGTATACACATATAAGATTCCTGAAAACTTGCAGAGGTAGAATACTTATAATTCCATTAGTCATACGAAAGTTACAGAGAAGACAGTTAAAAGTTTACTTGCAACTTCACCTTCCCATGCTGAAAGGCTTGCAGAGAGGGTCAGTTACCACTCTATCGCCAGCTACATAATTCTGTGATAATACACATATAGTTTGGCTAAGCAGTGGCAAGATTTTGAACAGTTAAAAACGACTGCTTAAGATGGTACCAGAAGTGACAATGTCCCTTTTCGACAAAGGAAAAGACGATATCACATATTCAACTAACTCACCAAGTTAACAGCAAGGTTGGGGTTTGCTTTCTCAAGCAACAACGCAATAACAGCTGGATCAGCTTCAGTTTGATGGTTTGATATCAAGACAATGTTGTGACCCTGCAATTAAAACATCACCAATTGACAGCGCACCCTAAACAAGTCCAGATTGTATTGGGATATGGATGCACAAAGACTGCATATCAAATTCATAATAACCATGAACAGTTTTATAGCACAAATAGTCAATTTTCACCTTTAGCCTCTTTGTTGGAGTAGAATGTTTAACATCTAGGAGCAAATAGGCAACTGATACTACTGTTTATTTGAGTGATATTCACCAAAAACAATATCCCACACTTTTTAGGTGATTTACCAATGTAAGTCGAGCAGCAAATTGATATAAATTCATGTTCAGAAGTCTTAGTTATAGCATTTGATTGTCACCATGTCGTGCAAGAAAATCCAGTCATTTGCCTTTTAAAACATAAAAGGGATGATAAGATGCAAAATGACTATGCTGCAAAACATAGAAACGGATACAAATTCAATTAAAATATATGGAAAATCATTGTTGACGTTGTCAATTAGCAAACGAAATGAATGTCAAAATTGAATACCTGCTGAAGCTTCTCTTCAATCTCCTTGAAAATAGAAATATTGCCAACAAATGAATTCCTACAACCAAGCAATAATTAATAAGATCTTAGCCAGGGACATTAAGTATTTGAAAGAGATCTTAAATCAACTGGATAAACTTGAAAATCTTACTTTTACATATTTTCCACTCAATTCCTTTAAATAACATCTTAACAATCTGGAGGCAACAATATATACATCCATAA